>BLKR01003361.1:0-100548 GCA_011170035.1 Teleogryllus occipitalis
ATTTTCTTCCTCTTCCTTGTCCTATCCTCACCCTTACACACACTTTCACTAACACGCACTACACTCCCGCACATGCCGGGAGACCGATGTCGATGCCGGAGGACCGCACATGCTGGGGGACTCAGAACTTGTGCCGGCTGGGGCGGTGCCTTTCTGGAGATATATATAGTAGGGGAAAACCCTGCTAGTCGACGGTAGGTCGGCGCCGGATCGCGTCATTCAGTGGGGAAAAGATCACCGCCTCCCCGATGAAGAAAAAATACACTACTCTTACGGGACTAATGACCTCAGTAGTTGACGCGCCCAGAATCACTAACAATCAATCAATCAGTCATGTTTTCGGGTATTCTGGGATCTTTATCTTCTAGCCCTCACCTACATGATTTACGCAGGAATTTTGAACTGGGGAGGTATCCGAAAATTAAGGAGTGACTATTCCACTCGCGAAATTAAAGCCAATAGTATTTAACTATACATGCAAAATGCCCCAATTAGGGCGGTGTATCTCAAAACGTTTATCGCTTTTTCTATCCAATTTTTCTTACCGCTTCTCCCTACTGGACAGTCATAAACTGTGGTCTGTCTTAGGAGGATGTATACATCGATCGCTATGTTGATATCTAATACACCGCATATGTACTAAAACATAATCTCTTTGATTTAAACATAGCCTTCAGTTATTTTCAATATTTAGCGTGTCATGGAACTCTCTTGGACATAAATTCACTCGTGGAATGGTCCTATGAAATACCACTTGTGCGCAGATAAATCCCCTCCTCGCTTCGCGAATAGGGAATTTATCGACAATTTCCTAAGCACTCGTGGTATTACCTAAGATAATTGTTTGTCCTAATGAACGTGAAAAGTGACAGTTGAATTAGGTAGAGTTCGTAATACGTATATTTAGTCTCCCAGGTCGGCTTTCTTGGTGCCACAGACATCCACGCATGATTTTTTAACATGGAATGGGGACTCCTGTGCACAGACAGAATATTTGTTTAGCGTAGACTATAATTTTCTGTTGGTCAGTCCCATACCACCATCACCTAAACATTATTTTTTAGACAGAACCTAGTAAAAGAAGTTATATTTACGGTATGTACTGTGTTCTAAAAGTTCAATTCGGTAGATCAACCGAGAAAATAATGTAAATAGTTGTCATCGTTTTGTGTTGTGAAAATTTCAATGTAACAATAAGGTTGATAGAATAAATGTAAAGAAGAATAAAGTGTTTATGGTTGGAAATATAAAAAGTGTAAACAAATGAGAGTGATTCATTATCCATTGAATACAAACATACCAAAAGCGTTTCCTACCAATACCAATATCGCAAAAATGATTCAATTTCGTTTCAACTAAACTGCGTGCAAATATTTGGTTGACTTTATCTTTTATTCTAATCACAAGATAAAAGTGAATACCTCTAATTTGCCTATTATCATTAATGAAAATAGCTCAAGATTCACTTTATTATCGGCTCTCATACCCTCAAAGCCCATACTTCATCGTGCCTGATCGTACTCATTGGGTCTCATCGTACCTCGTCGCACTCATCATACCTCACATTCCATATTATACTCATCGTGCTCCTCACACCTCATCGTACTCATTGTACCTGATTATACTCAACATATCTCATCGGCTCGCGTCCCTTCAGATCCCTTCTCTCTTCACCCTTTACCCCGTCACGCGAACCCTTTTCGAACAGCCAGTCGGATTTCCCCCACCTCGTGAGTGCGAGTCAGCAAGTGCGAGCAATTTTGTGATCAGGCCTGGTTTAAAATATAATGAACCCAAATCCGGCCGAACACAGATCCACTCTGACCGTTCCCCTACTCTGTTCTCATTATGAGAACGATCCGAGGTGGAGCGATCACCGCTCTAGTGTCCATCTTTGGGGACAGCGTTAACAGCCCCAGCGATCCTCGGGCAATTTGATGGACAAAGCGGGATAACTCATTCTCAGGGTTATGCCGTTTTACTATATTTCGTTCCAGCGTGTATTATCTCTTACTATTCCATTATTTATTTCTGTCATCATCATCTATTAATCAATTCGATCAACTTGCAGCAACTGAAGTCATAATGAAATACCTATCCTCACAACTTCAGCAGGGGAGGATGGTTTGAGGAACATAAAAAAATACATAGTACCGATGACTACGTTATTAAGGACTGACAATGTTTACAGACGATCAATATTACAATAACTGTTTCTCTCAAGCTAGGAGATAAATAAGCGAGAACGGTAAGTTTCTCATTGGTTGAATAGTGACGACGTTCAAAGATTCATTGGACTATAATTTGTGTTTCAGTGATGCAGATAGCCATAAATTAATAAAAGGAGCAATTCGTTACATTTCAGAACTGTATTCAGCGCGTGGAATAATTGAACGACACTAATCGATTACTGATTATGTCGTGATGATATTCCTGAATGCAACCTTCTGAATATTAATATTGTAAAAAATCCCTGAATCAATGCAACTAAGGAGATTTTATGCTTATTGGTAAAACCTACGGTTTAAATCATATAACACTGACATCGTATCCCGCTTCACGATGTTCTATTGTCAACGTGGTATTTGTGATGTACAGACAGACCTGGCAAAGTGTAAAGGAGGAATTATATCATTAACCCGGCAGAGGTCGCGCCTTGCCTACGAACGTAACGGGCCGTATGGGAGAAAATAGACCTCGTCGTAACTTTCATTGCACAGAGGCCTTTTAACGCCATTAATTAATTTAATCCGGCATTTAAAAAACCGTTATATCTTTCACTTTAATAATCAAGTATTTTTTTATTTGTAATTATTCTTTAAAAAATATTTAAGAGATGATCATACTTGATGCATAAAATCATACTTTTTTCCTTCATATATTGCAAAAGAAGGTCATATGCATTAGTTAATCTTAAATGTAAGTTTGAGAAAGTATATTCAAAGTTTGGTAATAATAATTTTTTACAGAATCTTTACAAATAAAGTAAAAAAATGATTGACATATGACTGTTTTCCTGCACCATTCACATTCACAGGATGCTTTTGCTTCTAAATTTCTTGAACAATTTTTTTCATCTTGTCGTGTTAGATTTTTTCCTAGAACTTACACTCTTGTGTTAGTGCTAAAGGAAAATTTTGGGCTATTTTAGATCTCAACACGCGTGCGAATTCTGCTAGTATTGATCTCGAATCAAGGGTGAATACGATGAAAAATTCCGACTGCAATTCTTGTTTCTAGCGATTCCTGGAAGTATCAATGTTTTTTTCTTCCTTAAAGTTGATGGAGTTTATTTGTATTATCACATTGGAAAAGTAGATTATCGCCGACCTGGATGGCCGTGGTGGCTAAGAACGAGTACCGACTCAGCGCTTCGGTCCGAAGGGTCGCGGGTTCGAGTCCTGCCTTGGGCAAGGCTGTTTGTCCCTTGACTTTCCATGTATGTGTTGTCGCGGAGGGCCTCGCGTTCTGCTGACCCCAGATTAGAGGAGCCCGCAAGTGTGTTGGTGTCTAGTGTATGGTCGAATATGCGTCCCATCGGTGCGTAAAGGGTAACCGGCTGTCGGCTGGATAAAAGCCCTACATAAAAAAAAGTAAATTATCACAAGGGCTCCGTTGGCGTTGTGGAGGATGGCACTTCTTGTCAACAATGATCTAACATAGGAAGGCGTGGGGAGTCTTTGCAACCCCCCCCCCCGAGACACCTGCAAGATATAAATGTCTGAGAATTGAGTCTTCAATCATATGACGAGTAATGGATTTCGCAGATTAATTATTAGGGGAGGTCACAAGAGTATACAATGTTCCCAAACAAAACTTTAAAGTAAAAAATAAAATCTGGGATTCAAATTTTCCCAGACGACCCCTCCCGGGTTAACACTGATTTGTCTTTTCTTTAAATGTGTGGCTTCCTACTTTTGTGACATGAAATAATGTTTGTGAAGTGAAATAAAAATTAAATAATAACTGGCGTGACATAATTGATTTCCACAATTCTCTTTATATACGCTTATAAAGCACTCATTTGTCCAAAAAGTAAATCCACTCAGACAAATAACGAATATTACTCAGTATAATCATTGGTGATAAATGGTAAGAAAATGGATGTGTTTGGGCTATACCTTTACTTCCGTAACAAATAACATGAAAAAGTTATTTAAATGGATTACAAAAAACATTTCAATTACATTTTGAAAAACCTTTTGGATTTGTTTGACCGATTAATTCATTATGAAATGTTGGCTGTTTATGGTCACCACTTTCTGCTTCATGATACTTTTGTCACAAAATATTTTCAATCTGGTCAGATATCCTAAAGAGGTGGGCCAATGTTTGTGAGAGCATCACTGACAGATGATAAAAGGTAGGTGCAGAATGTCGTGTGTTCCATCCTGAGGGAGAGATAAACGGCGATCCAAATAATTATGAAGGAACTTCTAATATTTATACTGAGGACAGATAGAGTTCGGATGAATGGTGATTCGCAGTTGTTATGACTGTTCTTGACTTTGTTAAACGTTTCGGGAGATACCGGACATTTACTATCATTGCACTTAAACAGTAATATTGTAATCATAAAAATGTCTGCATAATGTGTTCCTGTATTATTAAACAGGAAGAAATGCCTCATTATTTTGTGATGAATGTAATTTCGCTTTCTTTAAATTGATTTTATTTTTCATTTTAAAACTCGTAACAAATAATTTGCACTTGATTGAATGAGGTTAAGAGTTTCACATGACATTTTCGACCTCTACACTATTCCTTGAAATACATATGGGTTAAAAAATATTATTTGCCTCGCAAACCCAATGTTTGTTATGAAGGGACACTTTCGTGTCATGCATTATTATTGCTAAAACAATTTGATGATTACTCAAGACAGTTTTTACATTTGAAACTGAAAGATAAACAGAAACTATAAAGAATGATCCAACTGAGAGGATCCTAGAAATTTTTCACCGCACCCACAACTGGTATACAAGTGATACAAAGGAATCGCTAGAAATCTCGAGAACACTACACGCGCAATATTTATTATTGACAAGCCCCTGTAAGAGAGAGAAGACATTCATACATTATAGAAACTGGCCACAGTATATAGCAGCAGTTACAATTTTGTACTCTACGTCATCATCCAAGTAATGTAGTCATCCGTAATTTTGGCAACATGAAGGCCGCTTCAATAGTTTTTCAAAACAATCCACATTCTATCCTTGGGTAGGACAGCCAGCCTTGCTGCTGTTTTCGTGTACTTCGTAAGCTGATGAAACGAATTGAAGTTGAAACAGAAGCTGGAAAAGATGTCAAATAATATATTTCCCCTTTGGCTAACCTGGTCTCTAGCAAATGCTCTCTGCCTGAACCAGTTGTTCCGAACGACATTCATTTGTTCCAAATGTTTTGTTGCTACGAACGATCTGTAGCTATCAATGATGTTCAGAACAACTGAGTTCGGACAAATTCGTCGTTCGGAACAACAGAATCTGACATAGCCCTTAAATGCGCCACTTTGCATATGTGCAAAACTAAGAATGGGTTTAAAGCAACCATAGGACAATAAATCCTCGGGCGGCGTCATTTCGTGTTTCATTAAATGTCTTTCTAGGGCTTCGTTCACGAATTTGCTCACTGAAACCCCGCACGTGATCTCAAAGTACTCCTGACCATCAGAGGGCATCGCTATGACGTGTCACGATATATTGTTGGTTTTGTAAAAGCTTTATGTTAATGTTACAGTGAAATTGGTGATTGCAAATTTTTTAATGTTGTTTTAAGCATTAAAAAATTGGTGAAATAAAGGACTAGGGCATTTGCTTCAGATTCTTTATTTCGAGCAATAATTACACGAAAACTGCTAGTGTTTTTTAATTTGAACTTGACCGCATGTCTCGGTTTTCGGCCGAATTAGATTATACAACACGGCCACTATAATTATGAAGATAAACATATTTTCTTCATGACATGTGTTAATAAAAAACAGATCTTCAAGTAAGGTCATGCTGGATTTTTCGAAAATATGAGTATTCTTTTAAATTATTTGGCGTCAAACGCAGTGGCCCGCTCCGAAAATCCTGCCCTTCGTGAACGTAATTTTACATGTATTTTGAGACAGTTGGACGCTACGTTAGATAGAATGTGTATATTATTTCATATTTCTTTGTTCGTTTCATACATTCGAGCGTTTGTTATACGTTTAAAAATTAATCTTTTGGAAATTATTTAAAACCTATTTTAAATAGATGAAATAAAAAATGCTAGCCTTCAAGGAATATTAGATTGGAATGCAACTATAGCATTCAACGTCGCGACTCGTAAATTTCTGTGAATTACGCCTCATTGTTGTGACGTGATTTAGCTCCATGAAAAGCGTTTATAATTGTCAAATTTGTAGTGGTATTTGAAAATATTTAGTTTCTGCACCAAATATTCTACCATTTGTAATGACATTTACAAAAAAAAAAAGACTGAGATGTGTTAATTCGGGGAGAAATTGTGTATAAAGAGTATTACATAACCATTACTAAAGGCGATAAAGTATGTGTTGTTATAGCACCACTAATTCCTGCATAATCCTAGATCTTTTCTCGAAACGTTAAAATATTAGTTAATAATAATAATAGTGGATATTTTTAAAATGCTGTACAAAACGAAATAATTGAAGGTGAATCTTCAGTAGATAGTGAGAAAATTCATGAACACTATCGCAATTAATGAAAACTAAGTTTTTTACATTCTCTTTCAATCACCCTTAATTCTTGGGTGCTAATGGATCAACAAACACAAAACAGGAGAATGTTTTGCTTAATAATCAACGATTCATTCATCCCAGAAATGATTTTTGCTGCAATCGGTGCGTTTTCTCATTTCATCCATATCCTTTAATTTTTCCGGTAGTTTATTTCAGTAGCTGCTGTTTCAGAAAAAAATGTCTCTTATTGAGCCAGCACTTAATTCCAACTCCCACTCGCAGTGGTTCTCCAATGCACCTCCAATATTTCCCGCGAGTTTCCTCCCCCCCCCCCCGGCCGTTCGGTCGGCGCTGACAAAAGCATCGAACCGCGACGGCGGTGGCGCGGAGAAGTTGGAGGAGCCACAGCCTCCTAAAGAGAGAGCGGGGGTGGGGGGTTGGCATATTATTCCGTTCACTACGCTCCGCCATGACGTTTCATTTTTCATAACGCAGGCTCCCATTGTGCCTGCGCGAGATCAGCAGGACTTAAGAGTGAGGGGGCGGGGTGGGGGGGCACAGAGGGGACGGCGACCCTGTTCGCTGTGGTGACGGATTAGCCCGGGTCGCCGGCATTCGACCGGTGCAGATTTTTCGTGACGGCCAGTGGGGAATGAGAGGGACGACTGCCCGCGACTCGGGCTGGGCAGCGGAGCCTTTCCTGAGGACGGTGGTAGGGCCGGGCGGTCGTGATTGTCGGAGGTGTAGTTAGAAAACCGTCATGGGTAACAATATCGTAACATTTCTAAACCTCCAAAGTCTTCAAGCTTCATGATTGTCGGAGGTGTAGAGTGAGAAAACCGTCACAGGTAACAAAATCGTAACATTTCTAAACCTCCAAAGCCTTCAAGCTTCATGATTGTCGGAGGTGTAGAGTGAGAAAACCGTCACATGTAACAAAATCGTAAAATTTCTAAACCTCCAAATCCATAAAGCTTACGAAAGCAAAAGAGTTAAACTAGTTTTTTAAACTTGTTTTCAAACAAAGCAATATAAGTAAAAATACAAACGTGTTTAAAAACCAATTACATGTAAAATAAAAGACCTGACAGAACAATAATGAAGTGAACATTTTAAAAATGTGACAAATAAAAATCCATGTCCTTCTCATGATCCTTCTCTCAAATTACAAATTATTCCATGATGCTAAAACGTTTGCTGACGGAGTCAGCAACAGTCTTTTCTAGAGAGGTAGCAAGGCGATACCTTCGCTGGTGTGTCCTATCCAACCACGTGTAAGCTAACAAAACGCAAAATTAATACAATATTTCTATGAAAGATCTTTCATCAGAAAATATTTATTTAACTCTAAATAAATACGTATTGATTAAATAAAATTAATAAATGTAGATGTAAATCAACAAAAATGTATTCTTGAAGCAAAATGCTCAGGCATGGAACTCTATTATAAACAATTCTTCTAAAAAAATGAGTTCGTTTAATTTATGTTAGCATTGGTGACTCAACCACAATACACACATCTTCCTGTTGCTTTGCAGGTCGTGTGGAGCTAAAATATAATTGAATTTAAATGCAGCAATGTTCTTCACAGCCACAGGCCCAAAATGATCATAAATTACTCAACTACCATCAAGAGATGCAGTACACTCTCGATGCATGCATGGAAGTGGCTTCTGACGAAATAAATTATTAGTTATTGTTTCACTGTCATCTTTGGTAGTTATCAAATACTGGTAATTAACAGATTAACGCTTGGTAATTCACAATAAATTTCAACACTTCTCTTACTTACTTTCTTGAAATTTTCACCAATCCGTCGGGACAGGTAGCTCAGGACATCAACTGATGCCAATGCAGTGTCTCTGACCGGGAGGTCCTAGGTTCGAGTCTCAACGGTGGCAGGATTTTCGATTCTAGCTTGTCAGCTAGGTCGAATTCAGTCGCTGTCTGGAGGAGAATTCTTGCGGTCGGCAGGTCTGATCGATAGGATTCCGTGGTTTGTCCAATCAATACCAGGTGAATGCTGGAGCAGTACCCTAACAAACGGGCCACGGACCGCGCGCGATCTTTCCTTCCTCTTCCTTGTCCTATCTTCATCTCTTTACTTACACACACACACTAACATGCACTACACTATCACACATGCCGGGAGACCGGTCGGGAGCTTAGAGCTTGTCCCTGCTGTGGTGGTAGGTTCCTACCATACATACCTGGGAACCAGCCAGAGGGGAAGATCAGAGCCACATCCCGAGGAGAAAACATGACTAGTAGTTGACGCGCCCGGAATAATCAATTATTGTCATCAATCCGCTTAATATTTTGAATGTTAAGAAACTATCTAATGCTTACTCTGACTTACTACCTTACAGTTCAGTTGAACAGTCGCACACCAGAGATATTCCGGTATCTGGAGAACCAAATTGGAGTGATGATCAACGACGGACCCCCAGAACAAAATTATACTCTACTAGAAGGAAAATTCTATATTATTTAACCATATATTACAATAATTTGAGGCAAGTTTTTGGTAAAAAATATTTCTTTTTGAGCTGTTGGAAGCGTATAAATATTTTGAATATTTTCAGTACTTGTAATCCTTTTCACGGAGGGGTAGATTGACACGTCGCTTTTTGGATAACTTCAACATTCACTCTGTTCCTCCGATTATTAAACAGTTCGACAGATACTAAACATATGTTAACGTTTTCATGGACAAGCCTCACAGTACGAGAAAAATGGTGTTTCCGTGCAATGATTAATTCAATTAGAATTTATTTATTTATATATTTGACGTCAAAACAGTTAAAAACTGTGTGTGGTGTGCTTCAGGGAGAAGTAAATTCTGTGCACGTTTTCATAATTCTGTGATCCCTATCCTACTGGTTGAATTTGGAATACAGAAAGAATGAGCGTTTTTTGCAAGGATTCTTAACAAAATATTTGTTTCGATGTAATATAATCTATTTTCAAGCGTAAATTAGCTATAGATGTGGGGTATTATTCCTCGTGTCCTTCGAGAACGAATAATACTTCCGGCCACAACAACCTAGAGAATGCTAATTTGTATAACTATACTTTCCACTGAATTCCAGAAGACGTGCACAGATCAAGAAGTTACATTTATTCATTTTACATTTATCCAGAAGCAAATCAAGGGGCCATCTCAACATTTGCTCAAAGGATCAGGGCAACTGGACGAAAAACGTGATTGAGATGGAGCTCATTGACCTGAAGGTGATGTACAATGCTTGTTATAGATTATTTAGAATTATATAGTCCAAATAGTAAATAATACATCAAATATCATTGTTAAACTTAATATTACTTTCCTTTTTGATGTTCAGTATAGTCTCTAATTGTATAGAAACAGTTACAGAGCAGAAAAGATATTACTCGGGACTTAAACTTTTGTTCATTAACTTATTATCACAATCCTTAAACTTCAATCCAATTTAATTGTTTAATATCGCCTGGCAAAGAGTTGTAAAATAATGTTTGTGTAATGGATGTGAATTTTTGTAGTGAGCTGTTGATACTGTCACTTGATGAATATAATGACTGCGTTGAGCGTTAGTTATAGACATCGGCGTTTGCTGAATATGACGGAAAAATCTTTTGAAAGATGTAAAAATATTCCAATAGGTGGTTCATTTTGATCCACTGATCAGGTGACATCTTTAAGAAAAGAAAATATGGCTGTTTCCATAGATTTTGATTTTTGCAATGCATGTTGGCTATCTGAAAACGAGTCGTGTTACTGAAAAAGGTTTCCATTCCTACGTAAATAAGTCTCTCGAATATTTTTGAAAAAAGAGACATTGACCGATAATTTTGAATTTTAATTAAATTTTCAATAGAACTGAATTTCAATTGAATTCAATTATGACTTTTTTTACGTGACGAGACTCACGCCATCAAGTCTAACCACGCGCTGCAACGTCTGATTACGCATGGCAACGATTTCAAATGATTTTGTAAACATCCGAAGCACGTTGAAAATCGAAATTATCACTTAGTGGTAAGAAATGTATTAATGATAAAAAGTGAATCATTAAATAGTTGCTGAATAAATAAAAAAGAATAAAATTACACCAGGGTTAATTATTTACAGCATTAATATGTGACTATTAATATGAAAGCATATATTAAAATTGATAATGCAGCGCACGCAAATTTGCATGCCCATATCTCGTTGCTCTTCACATAGTAACATTAGGAAACTTAGAAATGGTAAAACAATACTCGCATTGGATCACGTTTACTTTGTGGCACACAACGTATTTTCATAGATAAGTAAAATAGTATAATGCTGCAGCCAAAATCGGCGGTATTGTATTTTTGACAGACAATTCATGTTGGCTGGTGTTGAAAAAATGGCTCATTCTTATCCCTGAGCGAAAATATCCACAATCAATAATTCAAAAGTGTCTCTTTTACATACCACGAAATAATCTTCATACATTAGCGGAAGCGCCAAATCAGGCGTCATGACTTGCAAACGAGGGCAGTGCCGTTTTAAAGGCAGCTTCTCGGAGTTGTTTTGATCCGTCACTTTGGTTCAACTGATTGTTATTCACACATCTCTTGATCATTCCCCGAAGTGCTCGTCGCATCTGGGGAGATATCTTGTGGATATGTAGAGCGCTCAAATGCTAGCGACTAAATGAGTTGGCTCTCTGAATATGAATAAGAACACTTATTATTATCGTTATTATTATTATTATTATTATTATTATTATTATTATTATTATTATTATTATTATTATTATTATTATTATTATTATTATTATTATTAAACTAGTTAAACCAACTTACAATTTATTACGTTCTAATATATTGCTCATTCTTATTTTATCGATCCCCCCCTCCCCACCACCACAATAAGATTCAGGTACGCCACTCTTCTCAGGTTACCAGAAATTAAAACCCCACTTGAGTTCCTCTCATTGTCAAAATATAAAACTCCATTGCTGCAAATCATTGTTGAGAACCTGCTCCAACACCGGGGATACCTCACCGAGGATACGTAGTGGGATGACAGGTCTCCATTGAAGTTGAAGCCTAGCTGTCATTTCCTAGGGTCTTCTCCCAGGAAGAAAGGAATGACGACAGGGCACGTATGTCATCGACCGGCCCTGCACCTTCTCTTCTCTCGCAAAAGGTTGGCGGATTTGTGCAAGGCAGACTGTTGATAACAACTGTCCTAGTTATGATGTCATGTCAACATTTATAGACCGTCTTAAAAGCTTTGTGCTCAATTTTAATTTTCGCTTTTGAGAATTTAGCCCCACCGACTCTTTTATTAAAAGAAAATATTTAATAATAAAATTTATTTTATTACCATAATATCAAAACATTTCCAAATAATTGCTTCTTTAAGGTATCTATGTAAATGCTCTAACTATGCAAGAAGGTAAGATTAGATAGAAAGTCTCCACGTTTCCTAAAACACGTGTAAAAACAACCGATTTAAACACACTCATCTACATAAAAGCGATAATGAATCTTCACCTTCGTAAATGCGATCATATATCTCCGCTAATTTTCAAACAAAAATGCACCCTATGAAAAAGGAATTTTGTGTCCTCTCCACTCTTGTACAATTGTATCCGTCTAAATACTCATGCAAGAGCAGTCATGTTCTTCATTATTACTGGACATACTTTTTCACAAGCTTGTGGCCTTCTATAAATCATACACCGGCTTCGTAATGCAAAAACTACAATTCACTATA
Source organism: Teleogryllus occipitalis (assembly GCA_011170035.1). Lineage (NCBI taxonomy): Eukaryota > Metazoa > Arthropoda > Insecta > Orthoptera > Gryllidae > Teleogryllus > Teleogryllus occipitalis. Next base: position 12,426 of record BLKR01003361.1, read on the forward strand.
CGAATATACTTGTATATGCATAAAAGCCTATGAAGAACTTCAGAATACGACTTCCGTTTCCGAAGTTCTGAGATTAATGTAAGACATTGTCGCAAATATATGGTTTCTAAGGAACACTGTTCATGGGATGACAGGGGATTCAGATTAGCGAGAGTTCGAAATTCGTAAAACGAAGGTTTTGTCAATATTTTCATTGAAGAAAATGCGCTATTTTTATATTGCTTTGTAATTTACTTGTGCTATATTTTCGAAACACAGTTAATAAACAGAGATATTACAAAAAATGTTTCACGAACTAAGTAAACTATTATACAAACTGAGCCGCTTGAAATTTGTTATAAATCCCTTAATTTCACAATGCCCCAAGTTAAAAATAACTTAATATTTTTGTGGTAGAAAATAGTGTTGTGTTTGTGACATCAGGAGCATTACAGAACTAATTATGAGACGTTGTTTGGTCATATCTGTTTATTCGTGCATAAAGCTTTTTCGGTCGCATTAGGGCTATATTCAGTACTAAAAACAACAAAAAATCTAAATTATAATTTGTGTATTATAAAATGTAAGTTATGAATTTTAGTGAAAAAGTAAGAACTAAGAACAATTCAATAAAGTAAAAATATACATTACGAAAATAAATTCATAATTTTGAAGGAAGAATACATGAAATAGCAAGTGTACAATGTTAAAGGAGGTAAATAAGAAAATTAATTTTGAAATTGGTATCAATATTTTAATGTTATAATAACTATTTATAGGTTATAATTATTATTAGATTATAATAATAATTATTATTATTATTATTATTATGAGTTTATATATAATAATTAATATTTACAGACATTATGGATATTACAGAATGTATACGAATTTGATGCTTCAATATTAATTTTGTATCCGTAAAATCTATTGAGTTACGTCATATGTTGTTTTCGAGATTTTTGTTTGTATTCCGACAGAGAGTAACATACTGTAAACTTTTCGTAAATTGGAAAGACACACATACAAAAAACTTGCTTTTATACGTATAATGTGCTTATACGTACAAGATTATTAACCTCACTTGATTTCCTCTCATTGTCAAAACCCACTGTCGCAAACCTCTGTTGAGAGCCAGCACAATCACCGGGACTACCTCACTGAGGTGATGTGGTGGGAGGCCAGACATCTAACGGTGTAACAGCTGTCACATCCCATCGCCTTCTCCCAGGGAGGATAGAGTGACGTCATATCTAATATATCGTCGTCGTCAATGGATTGTCATCAATGGATTATGCGATTTCTCTTCTTTTTCAACACGGAGCGGCTTTGTGTAAGGGAGACTACAGAAAACTGACCGGATTCTTATGACATATCAACATTTGTGCAGCAACAAATTATTTTTGCTCTTTTTTTTCATTATCGCTTTTTCGAGTTTGAAAACACCGGCTCCCTTAAAACCTTTTAAAACCTCCCTTAAAAAAACTTTTGTTAATTTTTATATCATTATACAAACATAGTTCCAAGCCACTGGTTTTTACCGGCATACGTCTGTGGAGAAATATTGATGTTTTATCTTTCGTTTAATATTTAACCTTATCTAACAGGGTCAAGGTCACCCATTTGTTATTTGACAAAAACAGACAATTTATGTAGTAAGAAATTTAATTTCAAATTTTTATAGAACACAAAAGTCGGTTGGTTGAGAACTTGAAAAGACATAAACGATTTAAAGTGAAAGTCCTTTTTATTTATACTTAATTGCATAAAATTATGAATACTCTTATCCATCTTATAAAGACAATTAGATTGAAACAAATATTAATTACTTTTAAAAAATGTTTTATAGGTAACGCCCAAATGTTTGCACTGTTATAGAAACTGATTGTCGTGACTCATTGTAGGGAACCAGTAACATCACCCGGCTACCTCCTTCGGGTGATGTGATGGGAGAGCCGGTGCCCAGCAGAGGCCGCCACTTCCAGAGCGCCTTCTCGCGGGAGGAAGGAGTGGCGACTGGCCTCGTAGGACGCCGATGCGCTCTGCGACCGTCTGCCTTCTGGCCACAAGGCGGCGACTTTGTGCAAGGCAGACTGCTGACAATAAGGTCCTGTAGCTAAGCTATGTTGATTGTGTGTTGTATAATGTGTCGTATATTTCTGATTAGAAAGAAATCTTCTTTAATGCATTTATTGTTCTTGTCCGGTTTTAGAGCGTCCTGCTTCCCCTGTATAATCCCCTCCTTTAAATGCTCCACGAACGGTTACTTTCTTCGTTATTGGGTATAACTTGACGCATCACTGGAGCCCGTAATAAATCATATATGGTCTCTGTAATTTAAAAATGGTTTTGACTGCCTTCGCATCAAAAGGAAACCACTTCAGAGAACTGAGAAATCGACTTGATTTCCAATAAAATAAACGTGGGATAGAGTTCATATTACAATTTGATCAGAGATACTTTATTTTCCTTCAATTACTGTCTATTATGTAACGTGATGGGCCGGTCCGGTACCAGTCAAAACAGCTTCTGACCTCGATGTCCGGGTTTCGAGGCCTGAAGTGTCAGGATTTTCGACACTAGATAGCTAGGTTGAATTCAGCGCTGTCTAGAGGAGAATTCTTGTGGCCGACTGTTCTGATCGTTTGATTTCTGTGGTTTCTCCAATCAACAACTGGTGAATGTCGGAGCAGGACCTTAACAAACGGGCGCGATCTTTCCTTCATATTCCTTGCCCTCTCCTCACCCCTTACTTACACGTTCCCTTACAGTGCACTACCACACATGTCAGGAGAGCAGTCGGGAGCTTAGAGCTTGTCCCGATTGGGGCGGTGTCATTAGGGTGGGAGCAAGTCGACGGAGGTCGGCGCCGGATTTCGCAATCTCGCAGGAGCAAATCACCACCACATCCCTTGCCTCGTACACGCGTACGAGACTAATGACCATAGCAGTTGACGCACTCGAAATCCCTAATCAGTCAATAAATCAATCAAATCGATCAAATGGCGCCTAAAATGTTGTCGACCTTGGCGCGATTCGAATGCTGGCCAATGGGGCAGAGTTTGATGTGGAAGGACTAGGAATCTTTGACTCAAAGGGGACGCTTTTCTTTAGAATTTAGGTTAATTTTCTTATTTTGAGTCACATCATCATCCAGGATATTAGCTACTAAATAAATAAAGTATTTTACATTCGGTGACTTTCAATGGAATTTAGAATCTTCTTCTGAAGATCCCTTGCGACTTCAGCCGCGGTCGTGAATGTAGAAGTAGCAGCTAATTATGAGTCCCCAGAAGATGATCACAGAAGTTGTAAGTGAATCGCCAATTGGATATAACGTAGAATTCTTTGCAGTGAACGGACAAACAAAACAAAGTGAGACGTTCCAGTAAGCTATACATTCTTTCGGGTGTCTTTATTTATTTATTTATTTATTTATTTATTTTACGTCAAAAGAACAGTTAAAACTGCGTATGACGTGTGTAAATGAGTCTATTTAGTATGCTGACGAATAAGTATCAGGGACATTGTTTATTTCAGAAAGAAAGTTAAGTTAGTTCGTGATGACAAAAACCAGTCACGCATTCTGATACAATGTACGAGTAATTGCAAATATCTTATTAATCTCAGTTATTTTGTCAGTACGGATAGGAATAAGTAGTGTCCGTCACTTGTGAATAGTAGAAAAGTAAAATAAGAGCAAAATCACACCCGGAACCAAAGAAGTTCGTACGATTACAACGTTGATCAACGAAATTTCAAATGGTGATGTCAAGAAAGCTGAATAAATTATTTTGCAAACTAACTACATGGAAATCAGAACTAAATAAAATCTTTCAAAGAAAACAAGTACTGCCTCATCTTAAAAAGAGTTGAGGGTGACCGCATACGGAAAGATGTTATAGATGACGCGAATTACACCAGACCACACGCTACTCGCTCGCAAGAGTTTCCTCGTTTGGCTTACGGGATCCGGCGCGCGGGCGAGGTTTACGGGCGCTGGAACTCCTGAGAGAGAAAATGGGCCCTTTTAGGAAAAAAAAACATTAACTGGCGCATATATCATTATTTCATATATCTATATTACTAATGTTTAAATGCGCGCAAAAATTGAAAGAAAAATACACAGCCCCTCAATGAAAAAGATATCTACGGTATCCCAATCGAAAAACAACGAAACAGTTTAATTTTGACAGAAACATTTAAATATTTGATAATGTTATTTCACGTCTTCTGTTACTGGGCGTTGCGTCTGAACACTCATTGTGTCTCCGCTTTTCACTCAGCTGACCTCATGAGATGAGGAAGACAGACGTTTCAGTATCAGTGGGTATTCAATAAGATATTGTTTTATTGATCAGTCTGTTAAGGGTAATAATATTCAATATCACTGAGCAATTACCTTCAATGAATGCGAATGAGTGTAAGTCATAAACATTAGGTATGTTTAATCCCGGTAATTGCTATAAAGCAAGAATCATATGCTTTGTTTTCTTCGTTGAATGAAAAATAATTAAACTTAAAACTGAATTAATTACTCAACTAATTAATTCTGTTTTATTTGTACATGTATTTTTCTTATTTGCTTGTACATTTTTTATTCCTTTCAAATTTACACGTTATTTTGTGCTTTCAAAACCAATGTACTTGGAATAATGAAAAGAATTATCTCAGGTAGCTCCATAAATGATGTCTTACGATCCCATGCGCAATCCCAAGTTTGTGGATATTTTCATCCAGAATTTAAAATACATTTTTTCGATAGTGGAATGGCCGTTAGGGTGAGACGGGGAGGAAACATCGGAGTAAGATGTGGTTGCATTGTACAAACAACTTCAGCAAACAACTTCGAACTTTTTGAAGTTTGAGAGGGTGGTATTGCGTTATAGTAATTTTTAAAACCTATGCTTTAGTTTTGATAAGTCTTTTTTCCTATTTTTTTCAATGTCATCTCTTCCTTCTTCCTCTTTTTAATATGTATTAGCGTTTTTGGCTTGCTTGCGAGTCGAGAGAGAGTCGGCATTTGTACAGCGTACGAATAAAATAGCGTCTTGCTATGAATTTATGTGTTTAATCTAGTATGTTACTTGGAACTACTGAGGTTGGGAAGAGTGTTCCCGAAAGACGTGTTTGGCTAAATGTGATATTAAAATTATATAGCCTACTATTGTGGTAGATATCTCACTGATCCGGGATATGTTATCATGAACTACCACAAAATCTCCGCTGCCACCACAGAATTTATGAAAAAATTATGTTGCCAGATCGCATGAGCCATCTCTGGTCGAGAGAAAAACAAAAAGTTCCCTTCAGTTTATTCTTTTTACATCAAATTATGACAGTCTCTAGAAGAAAATTACCAACATTCTATTTTGATTTGTTTTTAATGAGGTAACTTACAAATAATAGATGATTGGCCAAGAGTAGTATGTGAACTTGAAACTGAAATAAATTTTAAACTGAGCAAGAAACAAAACAAAAATAAAATAGTTTCTATTTAAGTTCTTATTCTCTTTTTTTGAACCCTCTTGTTGAGGTTCTTCTTTTATGTTCAGTATCGGGTAAACATCCAACAGTTTTCGGTGGGCATGCTGTTCTCCCACTTTCCTTGATATTTGCGCTCCATATCTTCCAAGTTTTGGTGGAACCTTTCACCCGGTACTCTACTGACTGAACCTAAATTTTCGGAAAACTAAGTCCACATATGAGTGAAAGAAATGTATTTTCAACCTCAAGAAGCAATTCAACGCTTGATATTTGTCCAGCATTTTCATAACAATTGCTTTGTAGTCAAGAACCTTGTAATTACTCAGAAATTTACAGACTCCATCTTTGAAGGCAACCTAAGCTTATTTTTCCTTTGTTACCATGCTAGTTTCAAATTTTTTGTCCTTCGCAAGCTTGCAGATATCTGGATCAACGAAGATTCCCTCTTTCAATTAGTCTTTGGATTAATCCAGAATCTTTTTGCCCAGGTATTTCAAATAATCGCCATCTTTTGGAATTGTCTTGACAAACTGCTTCATTATACCTAATTTGCTCTGCATAGGTGGTAACAATACTTTTTTAGATAGATATTTATTATTCTGCAGGGAGGTATATACAACCTGGTGGCAGAACTCTACAATTTACATATTACTAATATTAACTTAAAATTATTTAACAATGTAACTTTAAATTATTTAAAGACATAATAATAATAATAATAATAATAATAATAATAATAATAATAATAATAATAAAATGCTAACAATAATAGCCTTAACTACATTATATGATTGACCTGCACAGTTATTTGAAACTATTAAATACAAGATTACACGACTTTTTAATTACACTTCACTTCACTTTCACTTCACTTCACTTCACTTCCTTTCACTTCACATTTGAAATTCACTTCTCTTTCTACTTCTATACTGCACTACACTGCACAACACTTCACCACACTTCAATATAATACTACTTTGAATATAATTATATATTTAGAACAGGAAGCATTTAATAGTAATTAACACAATAATAATAGCAATAAAAACATCAATAATAATCAAATAATAACTGATATAATAATCCAACTTATTAAATTAATAAAGTTTACAAATACCATTAGTTAATTTATTTTTAAATCTTTGAACACCTAGAGGAAAGGGTCCCAAGGCTGTCGCAGATAACTTATTCCAGTACGTTATTGTTCTATTTGTAAATGAAAATTTTCCAACATCTGTTCTCTGTGGCCTAAACTGAATTTTGTGCTTGTGATTCCCCCTACTAAAGTACGAAGGTCTACCAACTCGGATGTAGATATCTTTCCAAGCTGGATAACCGGCATACGCTTTGTACAGGGCACAGAGTCTTGCCTTAACTCTCCTAATTTCTAGAGACTCCCATTCAACATTCTTCCTATTCCCTCGGAAAGCAAATATATACGCTCTTCTCTGTACTCTATTCAAATATTCCTTTTGGGAATTTCTGTAAGGGTCCCAACAAACAGCCCCGTATTCCATTAATGGACGAACTAGAGATAAATAAGCTAATTCTCTCGCTTTCGCAGTACTCTTTTTTAGTATTCGCATAGTAAAATGCAAGGACCTCCAGGCTTTCCCTACGACACAGTTTACCTGATTTTCCCAACTCAATTTGCTATCAAAAATTATCCCCAGGTACTTACAAGACACGAGTCTTGGAATGTTTTCGTTGCCTAAACGGTATTGAGTTTCATTGTATTTGCGGCCCCTAAGGCCGGCTTTGGAGTAATTAATTCCAAATTACATTCGTGGTGCTTGGTTCAAGATTTTGTCTTTTCGGCTATTCTTTTTTGACCCAATATTGAATATTATCAGGTTTTTCCACTCACTTGGGAAATTTCTGAATCCGCCTATTTCAACAAGAAGCATGGAGATAACTTTCAAATAACTGCAGATGTTTCAACCATGATCGGCATATTTTATTTTGTTGAGGACGAGAGCCAGGCTTTCTTAGCATTATTTTAAATGCACCGAATGTCCTATTAGATGCATACTGGCTTCCGTGATGAAGCAAGACAAATTTTAGGTTCTTTCTTGATGAATCTATAAACAGCCTCCATTCGTTTTTATCGTTGATGATTTAAAATTGCTCGTCAATTATTATTTTGGTAATTTTCGTTCATTAAAGTGGTAAATACTATTGTCATTGCCAACCTTATTAAATTTGACTCGCATCAATATGATCTTATGGGGGTAAGCAATAAAAGTTTTGACTAATCGGAAAGAAAATGTCACTCATGACAACATTCTTACTTCTTTTTATCCTAGGCCCTTCCCCTCTCACTATCAATGAATTCTGTTTTGTCTCTTGCGTATTCGCAGACAAGTTTCTCTTGACTCTGGACTCTTCTTGAACTCACAATTAGTCTTCCTATAAAATAAACAATGATACAGGTTTGAAATATTCCTATCTGCAAATCTCACTTCACTTCGGCGAAGAATCTTCATAGAATAAATTTAGTTCACAATTTTTCGTACGAATATTCTTCATATAAAGGTACAAAACTCGCAAACATTCTAGTAAATTTAGAGATTCGTGCCAAACAAATAACACATTTCTATACCCCTATCCTTGATAAGTCTTTTTATGTGGCCAAATAAAAGACCCTAAAATGTTCGTTACTTACATTTCAATGGTGTGTGTTCAAACACTAAACCATCAAATCACTCACATTGCCCATAACACGTTAAAGTCTTTTGAACGATGAAGAAAATTTGTTAAATGAGCGCAAAATATCTTCATTTGGTAATATTGGTAGGTCTCTAACACCTGTTAGAGATAGTCCTCTCATTGGTCGTAACGATTCCCGGTCCGTGTTGCCCCCTTTAGTCGACATGCTATACTGATTGTCTATGATGGACCGGGAGCGGTAGCTCAGTGCATCAACTGATGTCACTAAAACGCCTCTGACCGGGAGGTCCTAGGTTCGAGTTCTGACGGCGGCTGGGTTTCGACACTAGCTTTTCAGCTAGGTCGGATTCAGTCGCTGTCTGGGGGAGAATTCTAGCGGCCGGCTGCTCTGATCGGTAGTTTTCCGTGGTTTCTCCGATCAACACCAGGCGAATGCCGGAGCAGTACCCTACCAAACGGGCTACGGACCTCGCGCGATCTGTCCTACCTCTTCCTTGTCCTATCCTCTCCCCTTACATACACACTTACACTAACAGGCACTACACTACCACATATTCCGGGAGACCGGTCGGAAGCTAAGAGCTTGTCCCGGCTGGGGCGGTGCCCCGCTGGTGCGAGAGTCCTGGTTAGGGGGAAACCCCACTAGCCGACGGTAGGTCGACGCTGGATCTCGCCATCCAGCGGGGGAAGATCACCGCCATCTCTCGAGAAAAAACATGCACTACACTAACGGGACTAATGACCAAAGAAGTTGACGCGCCCGGAAACACGAAAAAGTCAATCAATAAATCTACGATGGAACTTGTCGAACATTGATTTTCGTGCGTCACATATTGTCTCTAAGTAAAGCAAACATGGGTCATTTTGACCTCCTACTCAGCATGACCGCACCTTAATGAATTAATTCAGCAGAAATCACCACAATATTAAATATATTATGTCAAAATAAAACATGCCAAATAAATACTTGTAACGAAAACAGCAAACATGAACGTGTATGGTAAATGGATATTTCCAGTGTCTTATTTTCTGCCAAGCACTGTTTACCATATTACTCAAAACAAATTGACACGTATCCTGAAGAGATCTGAAGTGCGCGCGTTGTGTAGGAATACGTACACGAAAGTGATTAAATTTCATTGCAATACTCAAGAAAATATTATTCCTATTGTCCGGTTGACAAATAAAAAATACTTTATTCATTAAAATAATACAATTCACTCAATTTTTCAAAATAATTGCAGTATATTCAGTCTCACTAAACAAATTAGTTAATTTTCTCAGTTACATTTCCAGTAATTTATTCCTTTCATTACACGAACATTCCATAAGAAAACAACAAATTGCATTTCGTTAAACGAAGCATCTCTAATAGTAGTATGTAACGATTCTAACATACACTCAGGCAAAGAATAATTCAGCATTTTCTCTCGTAAGAGCAATATACAACTCAACGCCACAAATATTTTTTGAAAGAGCATTGCATTCCAAGAGCCACAATTAAACCATGATGTATTCAAAAGAAATCAAATAGTTTTGAGTTGTAATGAAATATCTACCATGCAAAGAGTCATGTGATATAACATACTAAAATCCAAGTTTTAGTTAATGTTTCTTTGGAAAGTTTTTTATTCAATCTGTGCTTCATGCAGATCACCCTCACGTCGTACCCTGCTCCAACTGCCCGTTTCATGCCTCCGCCGCTGTGTCTCCGTTTATACAAGTTTTTTACATCAAGATTTTTACGCTTCAGCAATTTCAATTTTTTCTACGATATTTACAAGATTTATTACTACCAGCTCCTGCAAATTTTACATCAATTCACCAGTTTACTAAGAAGATTTTCATACTACGACGTTTTACCCTGTGGATTTTGATACTACGCTGTTTTACCCCAGAGGATTTTTATACTTAGCCATTGTACCCAGATGATTTTGATACATCCTTTTACACGGAGGGTTTTGATACTACGTTGTTTTTTTGCCAGATATTTTGATACTACGTCGTTTTACTCAGAGGATTTCGATTCTACACCATTTTACCAAAACATTTTGATACTACGTCGTTATACCCAGAGATTTTGTTACTACGCCGTTATACCCAGAGATTTTGATACTACGCCGTTTTACCCAGTGGATTTTGATACTACGCCGTTATACCCAGAGATTTTGATACTACGCCGTTTTACCCAATGGATTTTGATACTACGCCGTTATACCCAGATATTTTGATACTAAGCCGTTTTACTCAGAGGATTTCGATTCTACACCATTTTACCAAGACATTTTGATACTACGCCGTTATACCCAGAGATTTTGATACTACGCCGTTTTACCCAGTGGATTTTGATACTACGCCGTTATACCCAGAGATTTTGATACTACGCCGTTTTACTCAATGGATTTTGATACTACGCCGTTATACCCAGATATTTTGATACTACGCCGTTTTACTCAGAGGATTTCGATTCTACACCATTTTACCAAGACATTTTGATACTACGCCGTTATACCCAGATATTTTGATACTACGCCGTTTTACACAGAGGATTTCGATTCTACACCATTTTACCAGGACATTTTGATACTACGCCGTTATACCCAGAGATTTTGATACTACGCCGTTTTACCCAGTGATGTTTATACTACGCCGATTTACTCAGACGATTTTGATGCACCATTTTACCCAGATGATTTTGATACGTCATTTACTTACAAGATACTCCTGCTATATACTTTCGACACTTCCATTTTTTCTACTGGTCTACATATCTTTCTACGAATTCTACATTTTGATTATGTTTATACAGGTAAGTGATGTGAAATAAATTAATTAATCGTAACCTTTCTCTGCAGCTATTTCAAAATATAGTAAAACCTGTCTAAACCGGAATCGTTTGGATTAAACATTTTCTCTGTATTGTGCACTGTTCCGGTTTATTGAGATTTGAAATAAAATTGTGAATACACAAGAAAACAATCGTTCAAATATGGAACAGTATTTGTGAGTGGTTTATCTCACCTAAGAACTAGAACAAAGACGACCCGCGGGGGACAAAGAAAACGACGTACAAAAACGCAACACGAAGTCCAACAAAGAACTTTATAAAAATAAAAGGAAAATTATTATCTTCAATATTTGTAGAAACAGGTGAATTCATCTGATGATTTAGGCTACTTTCCTAGGTGCTCGTAAATACTGTGGTAGTTATTTATAGAAACAATATTTTAACCAGTCATGCTTTATTTTGTCTTTGTTTTTAAGTTGTTGAGTGTTCCAAGCGTTGAGATTTCCCAACTTAAAATTCCTTTATCAAAACTTTTAGAGAAGTGTTTTTTATGTGTTCTTCATTTATCCTAATCACCAAGAGTTAACATTTTTGGTTAGCCATCTGACATCATAAACACTTGATTAACACAACAACCGCAACTCGTCGAACTGAACAACAATAACAGTTTAGAACCACTGAACCCAAAGCACGCATTACTAAAACTGTGGAAGGATTACTCTTTGCTTTTCTCCTTCCTTCACATGGGCTTGTGAAGTGCAGGGCTATTATAAAGAAACAGTAATCTACCCACGAAAAAATGAGAAGTACGATATTTGGACATGGGTAGCTGAAAAATGATTTCAGTCATGACAGCTCTGAGTGTGTGTTGGTACGATGACACCACACTTGCAAGTTAATACTTAATTTTAAAACAATATTTTTTTGTCTCATCCAGAATTTTTAATATTCTCGGGCAAAAAATTCTTCTCCGTTTCCGCGTTAGGTAGGTTACCGGCTTATCCAGTGCACTTCATCCGTTCTTAGATTTTTTCCTACGAAGGAAGGTTTCTATCTTATCCAATTTCCGCATTAGACAGGTTTTACTACACAAAAATATATTGCTCTATCTTAGTGGCCTGTGTCTTACAAATTACATTTTTTGATTGTTATTATTAGCTTAGAAAACAATTGTTAATTATCAAAGCAAGTTTTCTTTCACTGAATTCTTTTATTATATGCATGGTGCTGGCATATTTCATTACAACTGTATTTAATTCTATGGATGTGAATTTTATACTCATTGTATTTAATTTTAGAGCTTAAATACATTATTTTGTATGAAAAAATTATTACCGACTTAAAATTTTTACAGTTTGACTGACTATTGACATAATGACTTTTGGGATGTATTGTTAGCTGCGTACATTACAATTAAAAATAAATCAAATTGTTTTGATGACTTTCGAGAAAATTAGCATCACTATATTTACTTTTAGGTTAATGTACTTAAATATGTTTATTTCGCACAATTTTCATGAACACCTCTCACGTCGTCTTTATCATCTAATATCCCATCGACTTTTTATGTCTTCACACGTCTGTTTCAAAATGTCTTCACAAAATGTTTTCACGCGTCTGTTTCCTCTTCCCGTTGTATTAAATTAGATCGCAATACAATGGTGGTGATGGTACTAGTAGTTAGTTGTTCAAAGCATTAATTGTGATAATTGCTTTGAGATTTGAATAATCGAGGTAACTCTGCTTCCAAATGATATTTGGCCCCTTATGTTCTCTGTGTATTTAATAATTCAACAATTTACTCTCTTCGTAGATACGTCATAACAGGGTCACAGCAGAGACCAATTACTGAGCGCAACACATTTTCTATCGTATTAGATATATCATAAAAGCGACAAAGAGGTAACAATTAAATACGTAATTTCGACACTTCGATGCATTGTATATTTTGGTATTTATCCAGTAGTGAACGTGATTATAGGGTGATTTATTTATTCCTGTTAATTGCTAAGATCATTAGTCCTGTAAGTGTAGCGTATGTTTCTTTTCCTCGAGAGAAGGCGATGACCTTTCCCTCGCAGGATGGTCAGATCAAGGAACGACGTATTCACGGCTAGTGGGGTTTGTCCCAACGAGGTATCTCCCATCAGCGAAACACCACCTCAACCGACACAAGCTCGAATCTCCCAACTGGAATCTATACATGTGTGATAGTGTAGTGCATGTAAGTGTGTGAAAGACATGGGGATATGACAAGGATGAAGGAAAGATTGTAAGGATGGCCGGTTTGTTAGGGTACTGCTCCGACATTCTATTGTGGAGCAGAGAAGCCATGGAAAACTACCGATCAAAGCGGCAGGTTATTAGAATCGTCTTCCGAAAAGCCGCTAATCTTGATTTAGCTATCTATCTAGCTAGCTAGTGTCAAAAATCCTACGACCACCTGTACTAGAAACCTAGGACCTCAAGAGCAGATGCTCTCCACTGATATAAGTTGATGCTCTGAGACATCTAAGACGATATGATTATTGGAAATGTGCCCATGTTTTAAAGATGCCACTCATTTTAGATTTTTGTTATGTAAACTTAAATAAACGAACGAGCGGTTCTCTTAAACTTGTTTAGAACTATTATATCAGGTCTACATCAGTACAGCTTCTTTTTAAGAGCTCTGAGGTGACGCCCTCCCAAGAAAAACCAACCCCCGGAAAAGTTGCAGAGAGTATTAAACTTGCAATGATTCGACTACTTTAATTTCTGCTTACCACCAGCGCAATCGTAGAGGACGAATTTAGTTTTAAGTAACTGCTTAAGCGAAAGGTAAATGTTTTTGGAATGGGTACCATCGTGGACTATCGAGAGCCTACCCGTAACTGGTTATGCATGTGAGGCAATGAAAGCTTGAGGAAGAGTGAGGGGTACAAGCAGTTGGGAGAGAAGCGAGCTATTACTGATTTGTTTGGCAGAGCCCGCGGCTTTTAACTCAGCTAAGAATATCGACCCTTTCATCCGATTTCATAAATTACCGTTGTTTTTTTTTCTCCTAGGGCTTTTATCCAGCCAACAGCCGGTTACCCTTTACGTCCCGATGGGACGCATATTCGACCATACACTTAGACCCACACACTTGCGGGCTCCTCTGATCTGGGGTCAGCAGAACGCGAGGCCCCCCACGACAACACATACAAAGTCAAGGGACAACCAACCATGCCCAAGGAGGGACTCGAACCCGCGACCCTTCGGACCGAAGCGCTGAGTCGGTACCCGCTTAAGAGCCACCTCGGCCATCCAGGTTGGCAATTACCGTTTTGTTTTCTGTAAATATTTTTTTTAAATCTCTTATTTTTACGTGAGCACAATTGTATCTTCCCTTATCAATGTAAAAGTTGTCTTACACAAGTATTAAAATCCCGATACGTGCAAATCCATTCTATCTACATGCTATAGTTTTATCCATTTAAGGAATGTTTTGAAGAGGGAAAATGTATGCGATAGTTCGGACATCAGAGGGGAAATGTATGCTGCCCCTCCTAATGCGCAACCCACTGGTCGCCACTGGTCTATAGTTCGGAATTATAGTGTCTGTAAAGAAGCTTCTGTTCTAGTATAGATCCACTTCCTTATTTTTCCAAGATTGTAGCAAATCGCTAGAATCTATCACTGAATAACGACTACAACCCAAGAACAATCTGGTAGTTTTTAAGATGTACTCCTCAACTTCTAAGTAAATGACTTGCTTTGAAGTTGTCTCTAACAGAAATATTTTCTTACTGCGATATCCTGATCTTCAATAGCTTCTGAAAGCCTGCTAACTCTGGGTATATTAAAGCACGTGCCTCCCCTGGGTTCTCACTTGCCTCGATTGCTTCAAGATATTTACAATTCCAGTTTACAATGCCCATTGAGTATATGATAAAAGGAATAGCACATATTTACTACAGTGTTGGCTTTAAAAACTCAAAGACATTTCTTTATTTCCGAGTGATCTATTATTTAAGACTGTACTATTCTAAGATATTTTCTATAATTTTTTTTTATGTGATTTACTATTATCTGGTGATTTAATAAGATTACTAATTTGCTTATTATTTATAATAATAATTGTTGACGCTGCAAAATAGCTTTATCAGAGTTTTGGGAGAGCCACAGAAGCTGAATTGGGTTGTCTACAAGCCCTTGTCACATTTTCCAAGCTTGGCACCATGGAAAATTCTGAAAGACAATAATTTAAGAACTATTAGTTTACCTCAGCGCAAAAATTTTTGAATATTGAAGAAGTTGTCAATGTTATATTGTCTTAGGCGAACAGAAGTTTGTTTTCTGTCGTAATTGGGGTGTAATAATTATAATATCACGCTAGTTTTTGCGATAAAATACCTCTGAACATGGAATCTTCACGGCTGTAAGGAAGCCCCCGCTACCAACAGTCAAAAATCTATTTGTATCAAAGCAGCGAAGATGTGATTTACTACTGCGCCTTTTTAATGACGATGCGATCTTTTGTGAAAACGCTCGGCTGAAAAATTCTCCAACAATTGACTCTGATGGAGTCATATTAAGAAATGCATCTTCAAAGCAGTTTGTCCTTCCAAAGAGATTCATACGAAAGACGCCTTTGCCTTTCTCTCTGAAAGTCAGCCCACGGTTTTTACAGAAAAAGTATTATAAGTTCAACGCAGGACGTTTAAAAATGTATGCCCTTTGCAGTTAATTAGCGCCAAGGAATTGTTATAAATGATAGAATTCCAAGAATTCCAATGAACTTTGAATTAATTTTGGCCGCCTATGTGCCAACAACAATAATAATAATATTAATAATAATAATAATAATAATAATAATAATAATAATAATATTAATATTAATAATAATAATATTAATATTAATAATAATAATAATAATAATAATAGTTTTATTATATTATTATTCTTGTTTTATTATATTAGTTTTTATTATATGACTATTATTATTATAATTAATCCTCTATTTCACGACCAAAAATGTTATGATACGATTGAATATAAAATCTACTTCAGGTTGCCACTACCTTACTACGGAGCAGATCTAGAGATTAACGGTGCCTCTACAATATAATAATCTCTTCTAAATAAAGCAACGTTTTGTACTTCCCAGTATTTTGAATGACCTGGGAGTTTAGTCAAGTTCTTACATAAATTTTGCGGAACAAATCCTAGAGCTCCGACAACAACCGTGACGACCTGTGCTTTTCGCCCCCCATCCGGCTCATCTCGATTTCAAACTCTTGTATTTAAGACATTTCTCTGTCCCCTTGGTTACGTTATGATCGTACGGCACATCCACATCTACCAGAAGACATTTTTTTCTCCAAATTAAGGAAAACAATATCCGATTTCTTTGCCACTATCATGCGGTCAGTTCGAAGTTGTTGGTCATAAAATATATTGTACCTAATCAGACAAACGTCACCGGTTTCGAAACAGTTTGGAACTTCGAGGACGGTACAGATCTGCCAATGAAGTCAACTATTTACGTCGTGTCGTTTCAAGTATTCATTCTTTGCTAGAATTGGACAAACTGAGACGATATGATCAATGGTTTCTACTTGTTCCTGTCAGATGCGGCATATACCATCGTGGTAAATTTTGAGAACCGTTCTATCATAATGTCGTGTTCTCAACGCCTGGTCTTGGCAATATATTACAACTGCTTCCGATTCTGGCTTCATTATTCCCATTTTAAGCCATATAAATATTGATTTTTATTAATCTGCATCTTGACCATTCTTTTTAGATATTGTCCATGAAGTGGTTTGTGCCTCCACGATTGTTTTAATATTTTCAGTATGTCACATTTCAAGTTATCAGACGTTCAGTATCTGTGTTATTGTACGTGTTTTGCGTAGTTTTCTTTGCACTGATTATTGATGTACTTACAATGGATTTCCCATTCTTCGGTCAGATTTAATTACCAGCCTCATCTTGATTCGGTAGTATAAAAGTTAGCGTACCAGGCTGTTGTACCAAGTTTTTGCTAGTTCAATTTTTTTAAAATTTGGGAATACTTTACATGAAGCCCCCCGGAAATTTTCTCAAAAACGGCTCCAAATTTTTTCCTTGGATTTATTGTAAGAACAGAGTAAAATACACTTATAAAAGTGGCATAGGTCCGATTTTCACGGTTAATTCGGTTAAACTGTTCGGTTAACACGGTTGAAGTTTCGAAAATTGCAAAAGTTTAAATTTTTTCCGACGTCTTTCTACAACTATTATATTGAAGATATAGAATTTTCCTTCAAATGAAATTTGTTGTCCATAAATATCTCTTTTATTAAGATCATGTAGATTTTTTTGAAAATTTTAGTAGTTTTCGTACAATAGTGCATGCAATATTAGCGATTTTAAAGGATACAAAATCAAGATTTTCTCAAAAAGGCTTAAATTTTTGGTAGGGATAATAGTAAATGCACCCTATTCAATGACATAAACACTACATTGCACTATTCTTTTGTTTTTTTTCAAATATCACAAAAATGTACATTTTTTGACTTGTCTCTCGTGTCGGATATAGAATTTTCCTTCAAATGAAATTTGTTGTCCATAAATATCTCTTTTATTAAGATCATGTAGATTTTTTTGAAAATTTTAGTAGTTTTCGTACAATAGTGCATGCAATATTAGCGATTTTAAAGGATACAAAATCAAGATTTTCTCAAAAAGGCTTAAATTTTTGGTAGGGATAATAGTAAATGCACCCTATTCAATGACATAAACACTACATTGCACTATTCTTTTGTTTTTTTTCAAATATCACAAAAATGTACATTTTTTGACTTGTCTCTCGTGTCGGAAATATTTACACCTTCACTTTATTAGATATATGAGTACATGTGATTTAAATGATGTCAAATAGAGTTTCTCGAAAACACAACATTCTTTAACAAGGAGCCCAAATTTATGGATTTTCAGAAACGCTCAAACGCCATTCTCTCAAAAATCACTCCAAATTTGTTCTTCAAATTTTTACAATGAATAGTGCTAGTTTCTTTGTTTAATATGACGTAAAGTTTATTTCGCTGTATTCTTTGGTTTTTTCAAAAATTACACAAATGTAATTTTTTTAAATATCACTCACGCCATTAATATGCACATTTCCATCAATTTGTATATATTATTTTATTTGAGAGAGGAAGTGCTTCAAATGTCTTCCAATAAATTTTTTTGAAAACTCAATAGATCCCTGTGAAAAGCTTCAAATTTCGCTTTTAAAGTAATGCTTAATCGCCATTTTCTTAAATAGTGCTGTGAATTTTTCAATGAAAATTGCTATTTAGGACAAGGTTTATTTAATAATAATATTTCAGTTATACTATTTGGAAAACGAAAAAGTGAGAAAATGTAAAAAGAAATGACAGCAGCAAGAAGGAAGGGCAAGACTGCACAGTACCAGTTCACGCTAAGGAAATTAGAAAACTTTAGTACGAGAAAGTCTGTGCCATTCTGTAGCATCTCTAGTTTGAATATATGACGACCTTGGACGGGATCGTTGTGTTTTTACTTCTCTGCATTCATTAGATAATTGCATATTTGATTAATTTGTTAGATAGTTTCTTTCTAGTGTAGTCTGAAGGGTTACAGTATTTGAACTTCTCTTTATTTTACTGTTCTTTATATCTTTTATGAAATTAGAGCTAAATTTGGTAATGAGTTCTATTATAAACGAATAAGTCATATATGACACGTAAATAGGTTGTATTTTGTCAGTTGGTCATCAAAAATTACGTATACGTATTCAAAACGTCTTTTTCTCTAGACTGGTTTAATCCATCAAGTTCACTCAATTCGTTTTTCACTGGGACTCAGTAAATGCGTTCTTTTAGTAGATTGAATTCCACTAGGGGCGCTAGGATCAGAATGAATGATTTTGGGATCTTAAATGTATATATTGTCATTGACTGACCTCTTTTTTGTGTTATTTCCATGATCATTTGGGAGTTGCTGCACGCTGAGGTCTTGTAGATTCCCTGGGTTGCGGGACGCCGCACTGTCCTTCTTTCGTTCCTGGTTCGTGACCGGATGAACGGTCAGATCCATTTCTTCTTCCGGTGAAGTGTTTTGTTGCAGAAGATCCACGTTATTGTTGATATCGTTGGTGAAATAAGAATTGACGGCAGATTGAAGTGCCTTATTGCCCGGCCAGTTTATGAGTAGATATCGAACGCCATTCATAACATTGTAGGTTTTTCACTGCTCTGCTCTCACTGGACTGACACGAGTGTTCACGACAGCTACTAAGCGAGAACTGGAGGTGAGTGTGAAAAGGAGGGGGGCAAGGAAGAGGGAGAAAATATTGCGCGCGGCCGTAGTTTGAATGTTCCAGTATTCGCTTGGTATCGATAAAAAAAACGCGGAAAACTGCCGTTCAGAGCATTCACCTACTAGAATTGTCCTCCAATAATGATATATAGGGATAATCAACCACCACAATATCAATATATAATATTTTTATTGCATGCCCATAGTTAACTTTCAGGAAACAATTTTCCCGTCTTCAGTGGGTCTTGCTCAAGCAACGTGGATCACAACTACACCTTTACAACATAACAGGATACAATAAAGAGATCAACAGCTAAGATTCTTAGCTGTTCACTCTTTATTCTATCCTGTTTTGTTGTAAAGGTGTAGTCCACGTGGCTTGAGCACTAAGTTATTTTTAATTTCACTATTGTATTATTTATTTCACCTTATTTGTCAATATTATTTTTTTCATAGTTTTTTATGTTAATTTCTCAATTTTTCCTTTTTTGTTGGAGACCCGACTTGATAGCAACCAAAAGCAGTCCGAGTAGAAAGTAGCCCGACTAGATAGCAACTCTGCACAAGAGTCGATCCATTGTAACTTTAAGAAATATTTCATCGCATGTGATAATTATAATTGTAAGTTACCGTTGTAACTAATTGAGTAAAATGTTGAATAATGTAAACGGAAGTGTCACAGATTTCCTCAGAATTTTTTTAAACAAAAATGTACAACTGACTCTCGAAAGGAGCATTTCCTCGTTTTAAAGTGTAAGAAAAGGCACTTGTCACAACAAAACCGCAAATTAATGACTCTTAATTTTACATTTGAGACTATATTGAAATATTCTTTTAATTGTTCATTTCTAATTGCTGAAGTTTAACAATTATTCTGCCATTAATTTTTTTCGAAACTTAATTAAGCGTAAGGATAATTTTATTCACTTTTCCTCATTCCATTTCTCAACGACTTCCTAATTTAAAACAGTTTTCCATTAACTACTTTCTAAACTGTTTAATGCTTCTTAATTCTTTTGCTGTCAAGTCTTTTTCGTTCCTTCTTTTAAAGCTCATTGCTAATTCAACCGTCCATTGGAATCTTATTGGCCTCGGAACCTAAGAAGGCAAAGGGGGGAACATTGGTGAAATGCGGTAATGTGGGTTAAACAGAGGAATGTTAGCGTCCTGAATTATAAGTCGTTGAAAGTTAAACAATGATTCTCAAAAATGTTGTTAATGAAACAAACAAAGTTCAGGCAATATCGGCTGTATCTTTTAAGGTGTCAGATTCACCAATGAATGTAAGATAATTTTGCTCGATTATTAAACTTACGTAACGGAGAAGCAACATACAAGAAGAAAACTTTTTTACTTAATTTTAATTAAGAAATTTATTCTTGAGTCATTTATCTGTGTGAACCCGAATCGTTAAATCTCTCCATATACCAGCGAAGGCAGTGAAGGCCATAATTTGATGTCCCTGCTGTGCTTGTGACCGGGAGATTCCAAGGTTCGAGTCCGGACGGTGGCAGGATTTTCGATGCTAAGTAGGTCGAATTCAGCCGCTGTCTGGAGGAGAATTCTCGCGGCCCACGGCTCATAACGGTAGTTTTTCTTGGTTTCTCAGATCAACACCAGGCGAATGTCAGGACAGTAGCCAAGATCCTCTCATTCCAGATAAATTATACAGGATACTCAGAGCTCCGTGGAGAAGAGAGAACAAGCAATAACGAATCAGTAAAAGATAAAAAGCATCTTTTGATTTACGTGGTCTTTAACATAGAAGACATTGGGCCTAACTATTAAGCCTTTGCGCGAACAAGTGGTGGTAGCACACTATCACGTATCTGCGTGTCAACACGTTTACATTACGTTTACGTTTACATTACTTCATTACTGAGATATGCAAAATTTCTCTACACATTAATTTCTTGCAAAGATCTTAGCGTCCAGCTTGCTGGGTCAATGGGTCACGATATATTATAATCCTTATTACCTTTATAATGGATTATAGGATCCGCAGACTATACAGCGCTGCTGGGAATCTGAAATAGAATGATTCTAATTCCTAGTTCATTACTGTTTGGATTGACTAAACGAAAGATCACTTTCTTTTTTTTAAAGAACAAAATTTAATAAAGTTTATTGTTACCTTTTAGTAAACAATTTAGTGAATTTAATAAATGCTTTTGGCTGTATCTTTTAAGGTGTAGATTCATATTGTGAATGTTTGATAATTTTCGCTCGATTATTACAACCAGTTAACGCGCGTGCAACATACAAGATTTTATTTTTTACCTAATTTTAATTATTCATATTTACTTGCTTAGTCATTAACTACATGTTAACTTGAATCGTTTTGTCTCTCCATATACCAGCGAAGGCAGTGAAGGCCATAATTTGATGTCCCTGCTGTGCTTGTGACCGGGAGATTCCAAGGTTCGAGTCCGGACGGTGGCAGGATTTTCGATGCTAAGTAGGTCGAATTCAGCCGCTGTCTGGAGGAGAATTCTCGCGGCCCACGGCTCATAACGGTACTATCTGCATTACACTCGCTCCCTCTCACAACCTACGATCAGTTCAGACCCGCGATGCCTCTCAGAATGAAATCTTCCTGCATGATTCACCCCTCGAAGCTTCGTATTAAACTCCCTTCTAACGAATCATAACATTTGACCGTCCATCTTTTGAGCCAATCCATGCGTTCGTTATATTTTGGTGTAGCTGACCTTTCGATCGTCTAAACTTCTTAATGCATATTCCACCATATAGTCTTCAAATAAATATTAGCTTATTTTCATGTGACATATCGGTATGGCACATTACATACTGGAGAATATTAGAATTAAAACAAATCAATGTTGAAGGTTGGTTAGTGATTCCGGGTGCGTCAACAGCTTAGGCAATTAGTCCCGTAAGAGTAGTACATGATGTTCCTCGGGATATGGCGGTGATCTTCTGATGGCGAGATCCAGCGCCGACCTACCTAGCGAGGTTTCCCACTAACCAGGACTCTCCCATTAGCGGGGCAAGCTCTAAGCTCCCGACCGGTGTCTTGGAATATGTCGTAGTGTAGTACATGTTAGTGTGTGTGTGTGTGTGTGTGTGTGTGTGTGTGTAAGGGGAGAGGATAGGACAAGGAAGAGTAAGGAGAGATCGCGCGCGGTCTGTGGCCCGTTTATTAGGGTACTGCTCCGGCATTCGCCTAGTGTTGATCGTAGAAACCACAGAAAACTACTGATCAGAGCAGCCGGCCGCTAGAATTGTCCTCCAAACAGCGACTGAATTCGGAAGCTAATGTCGAAAATCCTGCCGCCGTCGGGACTTCAACTTAGGGCCTCCCGGTCAGAGTCACTGCAGTGACATCAGTTGATGCACTGAAATACCGCTCCCGGTAAATCAACGTTCAAGTTTTTATACAATTAAACATATATATTAAAATGTACCAGTTAATTATTATTGTTCATTAATTTTTTAAACCTTTGACAATTTAGTTACCGCACGAGATCTATTTTACATCCCAATATCTGCTAATCTGTGTTAAAATTCACCAAAAACATGAAAACTACTTACGTGATTTGAATAATATTCTGGAAATCAATTGTATACTTGTTTTTTTAAAGTTTTGAACTTTAAAAAAACGTTTTTGAGATAATTTGATGGATTCAATTCCGCGGATGTTTTTTTCTTGTCATTTCTGGAAATCTCCGGAGCACGTCAAGACCATTTTCGCGGAAACGTCCAGCTAAGGCAGCGTAGGAAACCTGGTGAGAAGCAAGGGATGGGCGAGCGGTAAATAGTTAATAGGAGCGAGGGAGCCCTGGCGATCGCCGGCGGCCGCCCCCGCTCGCCCGACAGAGTTCACACTCGTTAATTATGCACTAGGGCAGCCTCGAGCTGCTTGAGTTCGGTCTCCTCCAACCTCTATGTGGCTCTCAGCATTTACCGTAAGCTGACAGCGCTGCTGCTAATGTCAATTTCACTTTAGACTCGGGTGCGGAGGTGGTCGAAAGCGGTTGAAGAATATGACTGTGTCGTCTGGATTCCTTTCTTTCAGAGGGACTGTTTCTAACTTGGTCGTGAGGTTTGTTCGACCATCGTTTGTAGTCCTTAGGTTGATTATCAAATTATTTACAGATTATATTATACCAACAGACTGAACTGTCATGTGAAAATTTTTCACGTATCCTTTTCTAATGCTCTAGATGCCTTTGTGTAGGGGGATTTTAACCAGTACGTGTTTTTAGTTACAAATTTTACCTAATGGCTGTCTGTTATTAATCTCGTTACCTTACTAATTGTAGTCCTCGGTGGCTCGTTGGTTAGTGGGTTCGCTACCCAACCACAGTGCAACCTCGGGTTCGATTCCAGGTTGGGGCAAAAATTATCTGTGTGTATTCCTTGCGATGTCCTAGTATCCGTTGCTGTGTGACGATGAGAAAGCTCACTTCTCAGATTGAGTAAACAAGAGATACATTCTAAACAGAGATATATTCTAACAACACGTACCCCTGAACCCTTCGCCGCAAGGCTGGGACGTCACAGCCAGGCCTTAGCCCGTAAGGAGTTGTTGTGCCAAAGTACATACATTCTTAACTAATTGGTTCCATAGAATTAGAGACAGTAAAAAAATAAAAAGCAACAGTTATCTAGCTACATTTCAATCAATATTTCTTTCAAAGATACAATAAATCAGTAGCAAAGTTTCGAAAAATTATATTCTTTCTTCATTAGACTTTTACAGATTGATTTTAACAAGGTATTGTATTAACAAGAGAATTTTTAATTATTTTTTTTAATTTCCTTAGGGAATTTATTTCTTCTGCTTTTACCATGTTACCAAGTTTCAATTTGATACTATTTATTCTCTGTTACATTAAATGACATGTATGTATTTATTAATTATGTAATTTTAAACTTTTGATTAGATCTGTTAATGAAGATCATTCCTGTCTATGTATTGAGTCTCGTTTTTATAATAAGTTTCTGTATTTCCCTGTTGTTTCTTTTTTTTTCTTTTTAGTTCATGACGTGTAAAAGCCCGATGATGAAACAATATCCTCTTTCAAAACGTTGCTACTGATTGATTCCATCTTTGAAATAAATTTTTATTGAAATGTACATATATTATTGTAGTATTTTTATTTTTCGACTGTCTATAATTCTATGGAACCAATTAGTAAAGTAAGAAGAATAATAACAGACAGCAATTAGGTGTTCTAGGGCCAATAGATTCATAGCATTGACGCGATGTCCCAAAGTATTTTTCTCAGCATTAGCAGAAAAATGAATCCCTTCCACGATTAAGATAATGCAACACAAGCACATGTGGGCATGACTTCGGAGTCTGTACCTTGCTACACATGCAGTCGAGAACCCCAGTCTATTGATTGATTGATTGATTGATTGATTGATTTTTTCGTGTTTCCGGGCGCGTCAACAGCTTCGCTCATTAGTCCCGTTTGTGCAGTGCATGCTTTTTCTCGGGAGATTGCGGTAAACTTCCCCCGCTGGATGGCGAGATCCGGCACCGACCTACCGTCGGCTAGTGGGGTTTCCCTCTAACCAGGATTCTCCCACCACCGGGGCACTGCCCCAGCCGGGACAAGCTCTTAGTTCCCGACCGGTCTCCTTGAATGTGAAGTAGTGCCTGGTGTTGATCGGAGAAACCATAGAAAACTATCGATTAGAGCAGCCGGCCGCTAGAATTCTCCTCCAGGCAGCGACTGAATTCGACCTAGCTGAAAAGCTAGTGTCGAAAATCCTGCCGCCGTGGGGACTGGGAACCTAGGATCTCCCGGTCATAGGCGCTGCAGTGACATCAGTTGATGGACTGACCTACCGCTCCCGGTGCCCCAGTCTACAGTCAGTGATGTTGGTATCGTTATTGCCTTCCCTCAAAAACACTTCAAATTTAAGAATTGTGCGTTTGTTATGATACCGTATCAGAAGGTAGGTCATATAAAAGACCAAGCGTCCGAATCTTGCATTCAAGCTCTCTGCATCGTGTTGCCACTTTGTGCCACCTTGTGCCACCTTGTGCCACCTTGTACCACGTTGTGCCACCTTGCGCCACCTTGCGCCACCTTGTACCCCCTTGTGCCACCTTGTGCCACCTTGCGCCACCTTGTACCACCTTGTGCCACCTTGTGCCCCCTTGTGCCACCTTGTGCCACCTTGTGCCACCTTGTGCCACCTTGCGCCCCCTTGCACCACCTTGCGCCACCTTGTGCCCCCTTGTGCCACCTTGTGCCCCCTTGTGCCACCTTGTGCCACCTTGTGCCGCCTTGTGCCGCCTTGTAACACCTTGTGCCACCTTGTGTCACCTTGTGCCACCTTGTAACACCTTGTGACGCCTTGTGCCACCTTCTGCCACCTTGTGCCCCCTGACGCCCCCTGGCGCCCCTGGGGCACTGTGACCCCTGTGGCCGCCGCCACGACCGCAGGCCGTCACTGGGACCGCCGCCTCCGGCGCTCCGCCAGCTCCGCAGCGCCCGCGGCCGCTCGCGCCCTCCCTGACCCCCCCGCACAGGCCCCGCACCGCCCCTCGCCCATGCCCTCCCCGCCCTTCGCCCTTCAGCACCCTTGCTCCTCCTCCTCTTGACTTTCTCGCCCTCATTCTTTTTCTCTCTTTTCCCTTCTTCCACCTTCACCATGCCTCCCTTTCTCCTCCCTGACCTTTTCTTCTTCCCTCTTCTTTTTGCCCTTCGCTTCCCAGTTCATCTCTTCCCCGGTTTTACCTCACCCTTCCATTCTCTGCCATTTTCCTTCCTACCTGGCTCCGTCCTGCTCCTCCCTGTACTTTTGCTCGCTCCTCTCTTCGTCTTTTACTCTCAGCCCTTCGGCCCTCACTCCCCTGCCCATCCCTTCTCCGCTCTTCGCCGCGGTCTTCCCCACTCTGCCCGTCTTCTCGCTCTTATCTTCTCCCAGTCCAGTCCCTTCCTTTCCTGCCCTTCTCCTCTCACCCCTCTTTTGCCTTCACTTATCTTCCTCGGTTTTCTGCTCGCCATTCTACACCACACATTTCCCTCCCTGCCATTGTTTTCTGTTTTGGTCCTCCCCTTCTCCTCCTCGCCCTTCCCTCTCCTACCCTTCATTTCCCCTTCTGAACCCTGCCCTTCTCCTCGCCGCCCTTTCCTCATCCCTTCTCTTCCCCGTTCTTGTCTTCGCCCTTCTCCCTTCCTTCTCGTCCCCGCTCTACTTCGCTCCGCCTTTTCTTCCTCGCCTTTCTACTCCCGTCCTTCTCTGTATCACCCTTCTCTCCCCCCTCCCTGTTTCCCACGCTCCACTCATGACTCCCCGTCTTTCCGCACAGCTCCACCGTAGTAGGGAATATTTTGTGAGGCATTAGTGGTCATTTTCACATAATCTTATAAAAAGAGGTTGACAGAGGAGACAAAGAATGAACCAAAGGGTTTTTATGAATGCAGATACATGTTCCATTAAAATGTGATTAATGTATAATTTAAATGAAATACGATAAATAAGATGTTAGAAAGAAAACTTAATAATATTTCATTGTAATCGAAAAGTAAAGTAAGCAGATAAGTATTCAATACATTATCCTCTCGCTCCATCATTTTCTCTCCGGGCAATCTCGCCTTTCTTCACCAAGCGTCTCTCAGAACCCTTTGCCCCGTGCACGTACTAGCCATCGACCGGAGATAATGCCGCGCCAAATCACTCACACGGTAGGCAGCGCTGCGAAGTGTTGCATTATGCCATGTCTACCTACAGTATCAGCAGGGTATAAACGACTCGGACAGTTCTATGTTGCCACACACTATTGTACACATGACACAATCTACATGAGAGATAAATTAAATCTCAGAATAATAACAGGTATTGATATATTCAACCTTCCTCACTGGCGAGCCTTATCGCCTACGCGACTGCGTGGGAGTAAGATGAGCGCTGAACCCTGGCTGTGAGAAAGTAAACAAAGTCTCGCAAGCTGATTGCTTCAGAGCAGGTCACATGACGTACCACAGCATGTGGCGAGAGAACTGTCAGAGTCTCTTATATGCTGGCGGTACTAATCGACGAAAAAGTCAAGATAGGTCAACGAAGTAATAATGAACAAAAAATAATAAAGATAACAGGAAAATATAACATGACGTTTGTAAAATGAGGAAGCTAGAGCAATCTCGACACGAGGCTCGCAACTTTTGCAAATTTCTGCTGCTCAAAATTCGCTGATTTTCAGAGATTATTGTTTTTGAAATTTTTTATTATTGGACATATTTCACGCACTATTGCGCGAAAACTACTACAATTTTCTAAGCAATTGGTTTGAGCTTAATGAAAGAACTAATTAAGAACAAATTTCATTTGAAGAAAAATCTCTATTTTCAGTTTTGTAGTTGTAAGAAGACGCCGAAAAAATTAAAACTTTGGAAATTTTCAAACTTTTAGAGTTATTAGCAAAAATATCACCTTTATATGTGTATTTTACTATATTCTTACAAGAACATTAATGAAACAATTTGGAGACATTTTTGAGAAAAAATTGAAAATGTTCGTAAGACTTTATGTACCCCTAAGATTAAAGAAAGTTATTAAAAATCACAGAGCTTTGAGTCGAGCTAGATCGACCAGAAAATATCAATTTTGGAAAAATTCCTATGAATAGTTCAGGCGCTAGTGTTGTTTACAGGCGGACGGACGGACAGACGGACGGTCGTTAAAAAACATTTTCGGTTTCAGGAAACCCAAAACGTTATTTCCGTTGAAATGTCGAAATGGATTTTTTAGAGCATTACATATTAGCACGCTAACCAACAATCCACTGTGGGAGCACTGTGAAATCAAGTAAGTTAAAATAAAAATTGAATAAAACATTTTCACAACAAATAATCTCAACATGGTCGTTCACTTTACTTAATTCTCCAAATCATTTTCACATCACGTATTATTTTATTTACCCTCTTTTTAGTTTTTGTTCACTAACATTTTAATTTTCTTAACATTTCGAAAAAGCAAAGTATGTTTGTGAGAACATTTGAATACCTGCACAATGGAAAAGGTTAACATGTAAAGGCGATTTATCTGTTTCTTCTAAGCAACACATCATCAAGGAGATCAGCTCGCAGATTCCACACCTCAAAAGAATAAGAAATGTTCAAATGCATCATATCCGTCATACTTCTAATACCATTAACCTAGAGTCAGTTACAGATAAGCTCGATCACGTTCATAGACTATTAATGTAATTTTTTTTATATATTATTTATCTTTCCAAATTCACAATGTACACCTGTATTTTCCATCTAATGCTGGGTGTTCCCAACATGCTCTTTGTCAACTTTTATATTATTTTCGTTCTGTTATGTTGGCACACTATTTGCATTTATGATCACTTTTGTACTCGTGATTCTCAGTCGACACAATGCCACATATCAGGTAGTATTTCATGTAATCTGCGTTTACTTACACCTTATTTGTATGATTGTTGTTTTGAAAGGCATGTTAATCTTGAATATATAAAACCGATACGCATAGTTTAAGATTTATCTTCAATTGTAGGTGCAAGGTAATCAAAAGAAACAGGAAATTTTGAAAGTTGTGTTGGTAGCCGTGAGCGATTGGTAGCACTGAATACGCAACGCCAGCCTGTCAACGCCACCTTGTCATTTAGTTCTCGGGGATGCTTGGAGTGGTGCACAACGTGCATTTTCGATGAAAGCTTTTTGCAAGAACAATGACTCTGTAGAGGGGACATGTAGAGAATTCCCACGTCATTTTAATTTAGGACAATTGTGTTCCATTAGCACATGCAATGAAAGCATTGATACGCAATTTCGAGGAAACTGGTTTGGCAATGAAAAATAAACCTCCAGGTCGTGTGCGAACCATTTGTGCACCAGATAATACCCATTTGTTTGAGATTCCGTCATAAGGTGTCCATATAAATCAATGCGTCGTCATTCATCATCTTTGCACTTGCATTCGAAGAATATTAGCTCAGGTTACGTCAAACCATGAACATAGAGTAACGAGGAGACTGCAGGAAGTTCCCAGACCAGAGAAGGGACCCCAAATTTAAAATGTGTATTGCAATTTATACGTATCTTTCAAGCTGATTTCATAAAATATGTGAAAGGATAATTTTGACGGACATTACATTTCGTAGATATCTAAAAATATGCTTTGAGATTTAACCTAATCCAGTCAACATTTTACGTCGCAGGTGCAGAATGTCGTAACCAGAAAATCCTGGCAGATCGTGCACTCTATTGAATTGGACACTTACGCGAAGGAACGACGCCGAGCAAAAAGAAGCGGAGAGGTCGCCGAGGGGAGGTACAAGACATAGCGTGACGGAGCGGGAACTCCCTCGTTCCGCGCGCTTCCTCTTCCGATGAGATTTGCCGCTGCGCGCGCTGGTCTGATCCCGTTCCAAAAGCGGAAAGATAAAACATTTTTAAAATAAATATTTATTAATAATTCAATTGATAAACTAATTTCGTTTAACAACTTTAAATAACTACAATCTAATTTTTTTTTAATTTTCGAGTTCACGATTCGGCGACGGAGAATAAAACATATTGCTCACTAGCAATGAAAATATTGTTCATAACTTCTTCTTAAGAAATGTTGTATTTCCATATTTACCATGAAATTTTGTGGTGGGGTTTGTAAAATTTATTTCAACTTTCAAAGATATAATTTTGTATTGTACTTGCAAAATTTAAAGAGTATGTAAGGTTATCGATACTGACCTGTTTGAATGAAAACGATGGCACATGTAAAAAGAAACCTAAAAATTATCGTTAAAATTAAAGCATTACAAAATTAACAATATTAAATATGTGTCCCTTGATAAAATCTTTCCATGGCTTGCCTGGTTTAATATGGTGGCAGTTAACCATTAAAATATACCGATTCGAATTATGGTACAATTTTTTAGTAATATAAATTTGGAATGACAGTAAATATTAAGTGTCCTCCTAGTCTACATTATCATTAAAATTAGAAATTTGTTGACCTACAATACAAAATATACGGCGAATACAAAATATTTTCTATTAAATTTTAGTTTCATTTTTTAATACAAGAGTTACGTTCAGAAACGTATACTCTGGAAAAGTAGATAACTGGTGCTACGTGACAAGGATGGATGAGGAAATAAATTGCAGATTTTCTTTTTGCAGAATAATTTGAAATAAACATTAAAAATTTCTAGAGCAGGAAGCTGAACATCTCATCATTCATCACTGGCTCAAAGTGTTCATCTTTGAACTCGGTATAGAATATAGAATATATTGTTTTGTAATTTGGTTTTGAGTGTTTCACCCGTCATACTTATTTTATCGGCGATTTTACTTCCTAATATTCTACTTACGTAGTATAGAGAAAGTATTGTAATACTGCGGCAAAAATGGCGATATTTCCACAAAAAAAAATTGCTGTGACACCCTATAGCAAAAAGTTGGATACCTCTTGTTCCAATATGTAAAAAACACGTCTAAGATGTGTAGTCAGAGTTCACGTTTGGTGGGTCCTTGATACCGAAAAATTGGTTTGTGGTAAAGCTTTCCTCTTTCTGTTCGTCTGTGAACAATGCTAACGGATAAACGGTTGGCAGGATTGTCACCAAAATTGATATTTCCCGCTTGATCTGTCTGATGTGGAGGTCACTTATATTGTAGATCGCGGGAAATGATTTGTATGAGAAGGTTAAGGACAACTTAAGGGTTGGAGTTTGGGATACAATGAGGAAATGGGGAAGGAAGGAAGGGTCGCAGGATATTTTCGCCTGCTGTTTAAGGTCCTTGATTTACCCAGAATAATGAAGTTCATAAAGAACGTTTGAAGGGAATTTCAGCATCTAAGGTCATTGACACCTTTGTCAAATTATCTCAAGAACATTCATTATGAAAGTAGTCAGCTAAAATATTTTAATAAATAATGTAAGAACATTATTTAATAATATCAAACTAGCGACAAAACGAAGATCTTACAGAAAAAGTACTATAGGATCACTATTAAAATGTAATAAATAAAAGGCATGTAATAAGTAAAAGGTAGAGCATACCCCTCCTTCCCTGACAAATTCCATTTTCCAGAAAAATGCTGAAATGTTTGCAGAGGGATGTTTCGTCTTAACCCCTATCTCTGATAGAGAGGCGGTCTTCGCCGACAGTCCTTTACGTTACCACAGTTCACTAGAGCGAGCTCTACTGCAATGGCAGCTTTGAAGTTATTCCAAATGGGGTGGCTCACTGTGGGTGGCATACGTGCGAAAACTGGCAGTGACTTCACAAAATCCGAAAATGTTATACTATCGAAAAATTATATTATGGGATATTGTTCACATTTCAACTATGAGATAAAACAATTGGGATATATTTCGGATTTAAATTCACAGCCGTCTGGCAAAGTAAAGGCAAGGACAGTCGTCTGGGATTTTCGTATCCGCAATACTTTGCCAATGAAATCGAAGGAAAATGAAAAATGAAGAGAATTTAAGCCACTAAGATAACATTAAAGACTAAAATAATAAAAGCCGAGAAAATTAACGAGTTTGAATAAAATACAAAATGGAAAATCAAGATAAGCCAAGGCAAATACAAGTATCATGTTACAAAAACTGAAAGTAAAAGATATTGGTGAGATGTGATGTGAATATTACAAAAGAGGAGGGAAAATATAACTCACTGACTGATACAAGATAACACAAAGTGAAAAGGAGATTTGAACTAATAACAAGAGGCAAAGGTCGAAGGTGAGAGGGCAGACTAAGCGTGTGATCCTGGAGGGAGGGATCCTTGGCAGGGCGATTGCAAAGTAGG
Organism: Teleogryllus occipitalis; assembly: GCA_011170035.1. Taxonomy (NCBI): domain Eukaryota; kingdom Metazoa; phylum Arthropoda; class Insecta; order Orthoptera; family Gryllidae; genus Teleogryllus; species Teleogryllus occipitalis. The sequence goes on from BLKR01003361.1 coordinate 44,418, forward strand.
GGAACAAGACCGGGGCAGAGCGGGGGCAGGGCAGGGGAAAGGGCGAGAGTAGGGTGGGTGCAGGGCGGGTGCAGGGCGGGTGCAGGGCAGGTGCAGGGCGGGCAAGGGTGGGGCAAGGGTGAGGCAAGGGTGGGGCAAGGGCGTGGGAAGGGTGGGGGAAGGGCGGGGAAGGGCGGGGGAAGGAAGGGGGAAGTAGGGCGAAGGAAGGGCATAGACTGGGCGGGGGCAGGTAAAAGGCAAAACGGGGGCAGGTAGAAGGCAGAACGAGGGGCAGGACGGGGGCGGAGTTGAAGGCAGAATTTGGAGCAGAACGGGGGCAGGGTAGAAGGCAGAACGGGGGAGGGCAGGGCGGGAGCATGTCGATGGTGGCTCGGGGGGGGGGCAGGGGTCAGAGCAGCGGGAAGGTCGAGGGGCAAGGCGGAGGGAAGGGCGGGGCGGGGCGGAGTGGCAGGATGAGGGCTGGGTGGGTACAAGGCGGGCGCAGTGTGCGGATCAGGGCGCGGGCGTAGAGCGGGTATCAGTACGGTGGATAGGGGAGGGGCAGGGCGAGGGAAACGAAAGAGAGTTGAGGTTGGGGCGGGGGCGGGTCGGACAAGACGTGTGTGGCGCCGACCTACTTGCGCTGGCCCCGCGGGACGGCCGCCCGCCGCCGCGGAGTCGGCGCCGCGCGCTCGCAGTGCCCAATTTCCCGCGCCGTCACGCCATGGACGTGTTCCATCTCGGGGCCGGCGCAGCGCGGATTGCAGCAGCGGGGGAGCGATGGCGGTGGGGCAGGAGGCAGATAGAAGTGGCGCGCGGAGATGGCAGTGAATGGGGCACATGATCTAGGGTGTGGTTGGAAGCGCCGCACCGGTGGCAAAAGAGTGGGAAGGAGTTGGTGGCAGAGGATGGTGCGGTAGCTGGAGCGAAATAAGTCCTACGGGCTGGAATAAACTATTGGTTGTCACAGGGATATTTTTCTTAAAAAACAACGCCAAAGAAATGAAGTGTAGAAATCAACCACGCAGCGGGGACGGCCGTAGACGCTGTAATTTGGGCAGTTGGAAAGCGCGGCAGCGCCGGATGGAGTATTGGCGCGACATATGAATCAGGAAAGATGATGTAGTCCAGTACAGCAGAGGAAGCAGAGATAGCTGCAAAACTACAGGTGAGGCGTTGGAGTGGGGTTAGAAATGTGGTAGGGATGAGAGGGTAGGAAAGGGGAACGGGGTTGGGTAGAAAGGAGTGGAAAGAAGCGGGGTGGATCGTGGTGGGGCTGGACGGAAAGGTGCAGACGGGACAGGACAGGTCAGGACTGGACAGGGAGGTCGAATGGGGCAGGGAGGAGGCGGGGGCGGGGCGTGGGGCGTGGAGAGGCGCGACGAGGTGGGACGGAGCGGGGTGAAATGGGGTAGGGAGAAGCTGGGCACGGAAAAGGGGTCGCGGGGCGTGGAGAGGCGTGGAGGGGCGTGAAGGAACGCCGTGAGGCGGCGCGTGGCGGGTGGGGGGCGACGAGGCCTCAAGGATTGGGGTGGAAGGGGGCGGGGACGGGTGAGGTGGGAGCATTTTCGCAAGCATGGGTGGCAGGGTGGCCGGAGGGAAGGGGCAACAGCTAGACCGTGAGCGTGGAGTGGCTGTGGGTGAGAGTGATAAGAGTCAGGCATTGTGGCAGGGCGGAGGTTGGAGTAGGTTACCGTGCAAGCAGAGACGGCAGTACAGGGCGAGCGGGTCGGTGACAGTCGGATGGGTCGCGTGCTGTCGGAAGACGGGGGTGGAGATGCCGAAAGGTGTACTTGTCACCGACGTCGTGCTTGTCATTGGTCCCCGGAGTACAGGGTCGCGTCCGGTCCTTTAAAATAAACCTTTAAAAGGATATGTTACTGCCGCTATGAATAACCAGCAACCCATAATATTTCTACCAATCATGGACTCTCAGAAAATATCCTTGACAGAGGTAAAACCTTCCTCGTATTTATTAACGTTTCCTATAATAAAGTTAAGAATAATATATGGTACTTTTATGTAACACTTCTACTTGCTCATGGATATTTCGTTAACGGAATTTTTTTTTTCTAATCGCGTATTCATTCACTGACTTTCCAGTTAATGAACAAAGCTCTGGAAATTTCAATCGCTAGAGACCTCCCAAATGAAACCGAATGATCAAAAACCGTTACTAAACATGTAGTAGATGCAGGATTAACTTGAAAGAGGTAGAGGGCGAACAAGGATTAGGGCGTAGGGCGAACGTGATGTAATAACAGCCGGAGACGCTCTTTGTCGTTTGTACCTTGAGTCCATGAAATGTAATTGATACGTCACTGGTACTTCCGTATAACGTAAATAGTCATCAATGAGAAAATTGTTAATTTATTATTGCTTTGGCAAAGAACCTAATCGAAAATGTAACGTAACATTTCTCAGCAAATGCTCTAATGATTGTTCACCTCTTAATGCAGAACAGTGTGTGTATACTTGTACATTTGGAACTTAATACGACGCACCTGATGTCCGTGTTCATTATAGACAAATTATTCAATATACCACCTCTTACCGGAAGTGAAAGCTCAGGATATCAATTGAAGTCACTGCAGCCCCTCTGTTCGAGTCCACACAGTGGCAAGATTTTCGACAATAGATTGTCAGCTAGGTAGAATTCAGTCGCAGTCAGGAGGGGAATTCTAGCAACCGGATGCTCTCAATGGCAGTTTTCCATAGTTTCTTCGATCATCACCAGACGCATGGCGGAGTAGTATCTTCACAAACGGGTCACGGACCGCGCGCGATCTTTCCTACATATTCCTTGCACCTATCCTTACACCTTACACACCCACACTAACATGCACTAAACGTGCACACGCACGTACACATGCCGGGAGACGGGTCGGAAGCTTAGAACTTGTCCTGGCAGGGGCGGTGCACCTCTGATGGGAGATACCTGGTTGGGGAAAACTCTGCTAACCGACGACAGGTCGGCGCCGGATCTCGCTATACAGTGGGCTTATGCCAATCCCGAGCCACATCCCGAGCAAAAACACGCACAACACGTACGGGGCTAATGACCATATTAGTTGACGCGCCAGGTATCACTAACAATCAATCCATCAATCTGTCTTCATCTTCACCGTTCAATCAATCAATCTGCCGGCGCTGGGGTTGCGGAAGACCACCGCCATCTCCCGAGCAAAAAGACGCACTACACGTACGGGACTAACGACCATAGTAGTTGACGCGCCAGAAATCACTAACAATCAATCAATCAATCTGTCTTCATTTTTACCGTTCAATCAATCAAGCTGCCGGCGCTGGGGTTGCGGAAGACCACCGCCATCTCCCGAGCAAGAACACGCACAACACGTACGGGGCTAATGACCATAGTATTTGACGCGCCAGAAATCACTAACAATCAATCAATCAATCTGTCATTTTCACCGTTCAATCAATCAAGCTGCCGGCGCTGGGGTTGCGGAAGACCACCGCCATCTCCCGAGCAAAAACACGCACTACACGTACGGGGCTAATGACAATAGTTGACGCGCCAGAAATCACTAACAATCAATCAATGAATCAATACACCTTAAGCTTGCTATTTACCGCCGCCCCTTAAAGAAGCTGGAGGCAAGCGTCTCCGAGCGGCGCGTGGTGGCGTCGCCAACGCTCAGCCCTCGCCGCGCGGCGCGCTGCGCGACGCTGGCCGCCGCTGCGGGGGCGGAATGCAATTTGGATGCGCGCTGTTTGCGCGGCGACGCGTGACCGCTGTGCAAAGCCAACGGCGGCGACGCCGCGCCTCGCCTGGCTGCGAACCCCGGTCCTTCCCCCCCCTCCTTCGGAGCGTCGAGTGCCGGGACGCGTGGCGCAGCGCCGCCTGCGCCGCGCAGCCACCACGTGACCGCCCGCTGCGCGTGACCTCTCGCGGAGATGCGCTCTGCATGCCCGTGCTGCAATAGACGGCTTGAGCCGGCGCGACCACCCCTTGAGGCATGTTGATGCACCTGGATATTGCGGCCTTCGCTCTTGGAGGAGGAGGAGCTGAGGAGGAAAACGTGAGAGAACGGTGTTCTGCATATATTTTTTTAAAATTTATTTTACTTCATTAGTAGCTTCTGGAATGGCTCATGGGCAGCATACTCGTTTCCCGTACCGGGAGCGGTACCTCAGTGCATCAACTGATGTCACTGCAGCACCTCTGACCGGGAGGTCTTAGGTTACACTCCCCACGGCGGCAGCATTTTCGACACTAGCTTTTCAGCTAGGTCGGATTCAGTCGCTGTCTGGAGGAGAATCCTAGCGGTCGGTTGCTCTGATCGGTAGGTTTTGCGTGGTTTCTCCGATCAACACCAGGCGAATCCCGGAGCAGTACACTAAGAAACGGGCCACGGACCGCGCGAGATCTTTCCTTCCCCTTCCTTGCCCTATTCTCTCCCCTTACACACACACACACACACACACACACACACACTAACATGCTCTACACTACCACATATTCCGGGAGACCGGTCGAGAGCTTAGAGCTTGTCCCGGCTGGGGCGGTGCACCGCTGGTGGGAGAGTCCTGGTTAGGGGGTAACCCCACTAGCCGACGGTAGGTCAGCGCCGGATCTCGTCATCCAGCGGGGGAAGATCACCGCCATCTCCCGGGGAAAACATGCACTGCACTAACGGGACTAATGACCAAAGCAGTTGACGCGCCCGGAAACACGAAAAAATCCATCAATGAATCAAGCTTCTCGAGCTGTGGTTCCAGGTTCGATTCCCACTCGAGACAAAAATAGAGTTGTAGCTTTCCTTTAAAATTGTCCCAGTTTCTTTAGCTGTGTGACGAAGAAAAGCTCAAGAAGGCAGATCTTGCTAGTTACGATGAAGAGAATACGTCATGTTCGCCTCATGTCGCTCTAACCCCCAAGCATGGGAATTTAACTAGGCCCAGGCAAGGAGAACACCGGTAGCTAGCCGGCGAAGTCGGACTACCGACCCAATGACGCCAAATACATGCATACTTAATTAGTTATATTTGTGTATTAAAAGGCATTGCGATATTTGGGAAGCGCAAGGATGATCTACATTAACAGTGTCTCCAAAGGAGCAACAGACCCTGGTAGGGGTTTTAGACGTCGGCAGAGTGCTGCTGGAAACAGGGGGAGACCAAAATCAATAAAAGGAAACTTACTAGTTCGACAAAGTCTTTGTGTCTTTTGTAGCACTAATAGTTTAAGTGACAGTACTATTTTTATTATCAAATCGCCGTTTTTTTAGTATTTTGCCACCACAGTGACTCCAACATTTCTAGTCTCTCTCGCTGTGAGTTCCCTTGCCTTTTTATCTCTGTATTTCATTAAACTATTGCCATGAGATGTTCCTCTTTTCGGCAATCGAAGGTGGTCCACAGGCCCATTTCTGTCAGTCACAAATTTATAGAACTACCTAGGCACCCCAAAGGATGATTTTGGGTAGGGGTATGAGAGAAGTATCACGCTCTGGAACGAACAGGAAGTGAATTTGAAAAATGATACATGGTAGTTAAACACCTTGCCCAGCACACTCTATCCATGCATTATGCGGTTTCGAACTCTGTCTTGGTGTTCAGGCGTCGAGGGACAGGATAGCGGCCAAGATAGTACTCCAGTTAGCAGCTCTGTTTGCATGCAGGTTAGTGACAAAGTTAGCAGCTAGGCTAGCGGCAGATTAGTGACCAGGTTAGAGGCCAAGTTAATGGTTACGTTAGAGGCAACGTTAACGGGTAGGTTAATGGTTAGGTTAGCAACCATAATAGTGACCACGTTAGCCGCTAGGTAACCGGTCAGGTTAAAGGCCCAGTTAACGGCTAAGTAAATGACTAGGTTAGCGACCAGATTAGTGACAAAGTGAACATCCAGATTAGCGACCACGTTGGCGATCAAGTTAGAGGCCATTTTGGAGACCTGGTTAGAGACCAGGTTATAGACCACGTTAGTAGCCAGGCAACCGGCTAAGTTCACAGCAAGGTTTGCGGCCAGGTTAGCGTCCAGATGGTAGGCAAGCTGGTTGTCTAGTTAGCGACCAGTTAGGGGCTGGATTACCGGCCAGTTTAGAGGCCAGGTTGGCGGCACATTTGTGGCCAGATTAGCAGCGAGATTAGTGGCCAGGTTAGCAGCCAGATTAGTGACCAGATTCACAGTCCAAGTTGGCTCCTGAGTTGGCGGCTAGGTTAGTAGCTAGATTAGCGGCCAGGTTAGAGGTCAGGTTAGGGCCCAGGTTAGAGGCCAGGTTAAGGGCCAGGTTAGAGGCCAGATTGGCAGTCAGGTTGGCGCCCAGAATAGCGGCGGGTGTAGCCGCGAGAGGGCGGCGCGGAGGCAGCGAGCGAGGTGGGGGGTGGGGGCGTAGGCGCGTGGCGCACACGCGATTCAATTACCACCGCGCTCAATGTTGCACGAGGTACGTACGTCCTCCCCCACCCCGCAGCCCCTCCTCCCGCTCCCACTGCGGATGTGGACCGTCGGTCGCCGCCGGCTCGTTCTTCCAGAGCGCCGGTCCATCCGCCCGCACGAACGCAGCGCGCCCGCGCTCGCGTCCTTCCTCCCGTTGCACTTCCCTTCGCGCCGCTCAAACTGCTCGCTGCACCTAGCCTCCAGCACGCGTTCACAAACATCAATAAGATTCAAATAAGACAGAATCTACTCCTTCGCTCCGTCAATAATGTTGCATCGTTGACGCAACGCGTCTCTTTACTCTTTGTTGGGGGTTGAGCGCATTCTTTGGAGTAATCACTATCATTACTGTTACTGAGTAATTACTATATTTGTCAAGTCTCGTCACGTCGCAGTCAGTGAGTGCCTTTTATCCCTTCGGCCAGGGGCTCGACTCCGTTAGATTCCGGGGTTCCTAGCCGGTCACCCAACCAGGAACCAGCGAGTCTCGAATTCGTTTAACCTCCGTGACTTCACGGAGCGTAATTTACGAATTCGGCTAGCGGTGCAGGCAATGCATCCTAGTTCATATCAAACCACCAATTACATAATCACTCAACCTCGATCCCATCTTTCACCGCATTACTTACCTATTCCATAACTTCTTCTCTAATATTCACCATATTCAAATCTTATCCTCGGTCAACCTCTGTAAAAACCCCACTCATTCTACTCGTATCAAAAATAAATATCCATTCCACATATTTTGTAAATTATTGTTAGAACTCGAATAAAATATACGAGGTGCCATCATGGTTTCCTCAACAACAGTATTAGAGTTAAATTAGGTTAAGTTTTATGAATTAAGCCCTCACTACATATGTATGATTCTATGAACTGATCTATGTACAAAAACAATCAAATAATAATAAAAAAGCGTGCGTCTCTTCGCCTTGTAGGAAGATTTACATTCTCGGTTTCATATTTCCAAGCAAACTCTTCTGGTAGTGTGTGTTGTATGCTCCCCGTTACGTTCATGTTGGTTTGCCTGTGCCACTTGATTCACACGTAGAATGTGTAATATTTCACAATTTACCAGTAAATTATGAATCATAATATATTTTTATAATATATTTTGTGTTACCGTTAGTAAATATCAACGCAAATATGAACTTTGCATAATTTTTCACACCTCTCATGACACCTTTTGTCACCTCTCTTTTTCTCTCCTCGTGTCATCAATATTAATTACTTTTTGCAACAACCCTGTTCAGTCACCCAATCGTGTCATGCAAACATCACAGTGGAATATGTGACACCCCAATATTTAATTGCAAACTTCTTTTGAACATCTTCCTAATTTAAATGATCAATTTCAGGAATCTAGAAAATATCAATTCGATTTTTTTAATTACAGAACTTTGAGACTTTAATAGTTGAAAGAATGAATATTTTTTTTAAAAATACAAATAAATCAAACCTTCTTCCCATTCTTATATAAAAAATACATATTATATGAATTCTATATAATTTATATTATTTCTGTAACAGGATTGCAATTAAAAAATCATAACAGAAAACATTTTTGTATTATTTTTATTTATACATTCTTTCATCGGCTGGGAAGGCTCAGGGCCAACATCCGTTGCCGCTGTACAGTCGCTAACCGGGTGGCTTCAGAGACCAAATCTCGACGGTGGTGTTTTCGATAGTACCTAATTGGAATTGTGGAATTTAACAACCGTCTGGAGAAGAATTTTAACGCTCATGTTTTGAATTGAAAAACAATGTTTCTTAACCCGGCGACGGAAGTACAAAAAAATTCAAGACAAACGTATGAGCTGGGTCTCAAAGACACGTGTTAAAAGAAAAGAATTGCATGGGAAATATTTCGTTTGTATTATTGTTAGAGGACTTCATCGTGTTAGTTTGATACTAAAGAAAACATTTTTGTTAACATGTTGAATATTTATTATTCTTATAAAAAATATTTGGTAAATTTAATAAAGAGGACAAGAAAGCATCCTTAATATCATCCTCATCATTCCACTGGAAAGTTTGACTCTTTCTGAAATTACAGTTCAATTTTACTTTAATTATTCGTAATACTACAAAAAATAGCATATCAACATCGCAATAATAAATTTTTCTAAAAATACGAATACGTACCTTCCGATTACAGTTATACAATGGGAGAATGGGTTCGGTCTGACAGACCATGCACAAAACTAATGAAGCATATAATCACGTAGATAATCTACAGGGCAATAACTGTTACACTGAACATTTACATTTGAAAGTAAAAGAAAGGTAGAGAGATTAACAGGCTGCTGGTACTATCAGTATGTGATTGGCTGAAGTTATACTACCTCATGAGTCTCACAAACTCTATCCATACGTTGTCAGGTTAATATAACTGTAAAAATTGACTTGCATATAAAATTAATTGCAAATGCAAAAGACACGCTGAAGTGTAGTGCAAAACAGCATTAATTTTTCCTGCACCAATAAAAAATTGCGACGCGTCTAAACTTATAAATGAAAGCACCAGTAAATTATACCTTATAATGCCACCTTACAAATGAAAGCAACATTACAGTAAAAATTGCCAATACTGAATATATTGTGTTCGCGAAAAAATCACATTTTTATTCTTCACAGTAAAATACTGGCCGCGATGTGACCATGCAGTATTTAAAGTACGGGCGTATACTCCGTTTACGGTGAAAACATTACCCTTCCCTTTTTACCTTTCTATTAAGTAATAATACTTAAAAAATACAGATTCAGACTCAACTTCTAGTATTTCAGTGCCTAACACGTATATTATGCCATCAGAAACAACTAAACAGTGACCTATACGTTAAAGAGCAGTAACATTCTCTAACTTGAATTAGGCCAAGAACTAGTTACAGTTTCCATTTTCGAGTTGAACACGTCCCCTGCAGAAATCGCCACCATTCTCCATTTGGGGAACGTGGCAACAGTCCTTTGTTTGCTCGGGCGGACAGCGTTCGTCGTAGTGGTGGGGCAGAGGCCTTGTTGACATAGGACGGCGGGTGTGTGGGCACGCGATGGCACCCAAATGTAATGGCAATTACTTGGCTGCCCGCAATTACTCCCACTTCGTTGTAGCGACCTTAGGGAAGGGCAAAGAAACTTTGTTCTTAAAATATTTATTACTGTTGAGATTATTTTATTTCCTTTGCTTTTTCGTTTCAAATTAATTACATAAATACGTTCAATTCTACAAACATTTTTAAATCATTTTAAATACAAACGTTCCGAATTATAACAGATTTGTCTAAGATGTTTTCCTCTGAAAAAATTAAAGATCATAAATATTATTATAGAGCCAGCTCGTAAACTGTGCCAATTCATAATAGAATATGAATGAATACGTTACTACAACAAATCCATACTTAATTTTAATTTTTTTATTATAAGTTTAAAAATGCTCTCAGAAATAATTTCCTATCTTCGATTATTTAAAATGTTTTTTAACAAAAAAATTTATACCAAAATGGAACTTATACAATGTGTTTTAATGAAAGCTAGGATGCGAATTTTTTCAATTTCTTTCTGTTATCACCTTTGTTTTATGTGTTTTGACACTTTTTGGTGCTAAAAAATCATCAATGCAGATACCCTATAAAGAAACAAAATGTAACATATAGCATCTAAAGAAAATTAATTTTTTTAGTATTTTCAATTAAATGAAAAATCCAATGTAAAAAAAGTAACTGTATATTTTACATTTACCCCAGCTGCCATTCCATGAGCATTCTCTCCCAGTTCCCCGCTAGGTCGATAGACGGGGGAGGTCGTGAATCTTGGTCCGCTATCAAAGCTTTCAAAGCCTCGACTACCTCTCTACGTGTGAGGCACAGGAGCTTCACAATTGACCAAACCATTAGCAATTAGCTTATTACCAAGATTGATTGATTCTTGGTGATTATGGGTGCGTCAACTAAATGAGATTAGTCCCGTAAGTGTAGTGCGTGTTTTTTCATCGGGGAGGTGTCGGTGATCTTCCCCCACTGGATGGAGAGATCCGACACCGACCTACCGTCGACTAGCGAGGGTTTCCCAGACGAAGTATCTCCCACCAGCGGGGCACCGCCCCAGCCGGGAGAAGTTTTAATTCCCCGATCGGTCTGCGGCATATGTGGTAGTGTAGTGTTTCTTAGTGTCAGTGTGTGTCTAAGGGGTGGGGATAGGGCAAGGAAGAGGAAGGAAATATCGCGCGCGGTCCGTTTGATAGGGGACTGCTCCGACATTCGCCTGGTGTTAATCGGAGAAACCACGAAAAACTACCTATCAGAGCAGTCGGCCGCTACAATTCTCCTCCAGACAGCGACTGAATTCGACCTAGCTGAAAAGCTAGTCTCGAAAATCCTGCCGCCGTCGGAACTCTAACCTAGGTCTTCCCAGTCCGAGGCACTGCAGTAACATCAGTTGATGCACTGAGCCACCGCTTCCGGTATTACCATAATTCCATTGCGTTGCTTTACATCAACGACAAAATATTCACATTTTTTTCCGATTTAAAGAAAATTGAAGTATCTGACCTGCTTTTAAGAGCAAATGTTATGGCCCTAAAATCGCAAACCATTGAGCACACCATTGAGGTGCAGCGCCTCTGACCGGGAGGTCCTAGGTTCGAGTCCCGACGGCGGCAGGATTTTAGACACTAGCTTTTCAGCTAGGTCGAATTCAGTCGCTGTCTGGAGGAGAATTCTAGCGGCCGCCTGCTCTGTTCGGTAGTTTTCCGTGGTTTCTCCGATCAACACCAGGCGAATGCCGGAGCAGCACCTTACCAAACTGGCCACGGACCGCACGCGATCTTTCCTTCCTCTTCCTTGTCCCATCCTCTCCCTTTACACACACACTTACACTAACGTGCACTTACACTACCACATATTCCGAGAGACCGGTCGGGAACTTAGAGCTTGTCCCGGCTGGTGCGGGGCCCCGTTGGTGGGAGAGTCCGGGTTGCGGGAAACCCCACTAGCCGACGGTAGGTCGCCGCCGGATCTCGCCATCCAGCGGGGGAAGGTCACCAACATCTTCCGAGAAAAACATGCAATACACTAACGGGACTAATGACCAAACCAGTTGACGTGCCCGGAAACACAAAAAAAAATCAATCAATCAACCATTGAGGTCTATTAACGAGGAAAGGGAAAGGTGTTGAAATGCTAGTGTTTGAGGCTTAGAATATGAGGATTTGCGAGACCCGTGTCCCGCATGAGTCAAGTGTTCACTACCTCTCCGTCCCACCCACACTGCGATTCCTGGGTTTGTTCTTGACCGCCGCGCGACCCCAACGACCACTTTGCGAGCGCCTTCGCACGCGGCGCTTCCGGTACATTCCCGCGCAATCCCTGGCGCAGGGGGCGGGGTGGGGAGGGGTAGGGGAGGGGGAGGGGGTGAGCGTAACTGCGACCCGAGCGCGCGCCGCCCCACACTCCCCCAAAGCACCAAACGGGACGAGCGTAGATTTCGCGCGCGGGTGCTCCGCCCGCCCCGCTCCTCGCCGCTCCGGACCCGCCCCCGCCCCCGCCGCCGAGATGTCCGTGCAGATGTGGACCTCGCTCCCGACGACAACGCGACGCGGCCCGCTCCCGCCCGAGCGCTGTCACCGGGAGCGGTAGCTCAGTGCGTCAACTGATTCACTGCAGCGCCGCTAACTAGGAGGTTCCAGGTTCCCACTCCCCACGGCGGCAGGATTTTCGACTCTAGCTTTTCAGATACGTTGAATTCAGTCGCTGTTTGGAGGACAATTCTAGCGATCAGTTGCTCTGATCGGTAGTTTGTTGCGGTTTTTCCAATCAACAGCAGGCGAATGCCCGAGCAGTACCTTAATAAACGGACCACTGACCATGCGTGATCTTTCCTTCCTCTTCCTTGTCCTATCCTCACCCCTTGCACACACACACACACACTAACATGCACTATACTACCGACACCGATCGGGAGCTTAGAGCGTGTCCCGGTCTGTTGGGAGATACCTGCTTGGGGAAACCCCGCTAGTCGACGGTAGGTCGGCGCCGGATCTCGCCATCCAGTGGGGGAAAATCACAACCACATCACGATGAAAAAACATGCACTACACTTACGGGATTAACGACCTCGTTAGATGACGCGCCCGGAATCCTCAATCAATCTACCATCGTCCCCTTGGCCTCCATTATTCCCCGTCCGTGCCATCGCACTCGTCGTTTCCCACTCTCAAAAGCTCAGCAATGCCGCGTATTTTCCGCCCACCACCTTGTCACTTTGAGTATTCGCATCTAGCCGCCTCTTCCTCCCATGCCGCTGCTCCCGCCGTTCCATACGCCAAATTTCTTCCCCATCTTACCACCTTCGAGCACGATGTCTAGTGCTCGTCGCCCTTTCCAAGTTGCTTCCATCCCAACCGGCCGGCGCGCTATCTAAACCAACGTTATGTACCATACTGCCAGCTCGCGCCGCTCTTGTAACAACTTCATAAGGTACTACGCACCTCTTCGCTGTCGCTGCAACATCATTTCGACTGGCGTTTCGAACTCAACCCTGAAATGTGTCGCTACATCCCTCGTCTCCCCTCGCGGTCACTAACACCAGCACTTCATCCCCTTTCGAAACCCTTTTCTACGACAACGCTGCTTCATTCCAGACTCGATGGAAGAATCAAAAGTGCGGAAGGTTTAAAAAAGTAAAGTGGTATGAATGTGTGATGTAGTTTTGAATCTGCCAAGCGCACGGCAGTGCAGAGCACTCAGCAAACAGCCACCGCGAAAAGAGCTGCAGTACGACTCACTGGTGTGACGTCGCTGCTAGTATTTAATTGAATTGATGACATATTTTACGTGGCGAGACTCTGGCCATTAGGCTTGCTCTTCCGCCTGACCTACTCTTCTTTCATCAACTAGGGGAGAAGGAAGGTACAGTCGTCTCCGACTATAGTAAACTTCTGGGGACTAACTCTTTTGGTTCACTGTATCAGAGATTCACCCTATCCGATGATAACAAAAAGATGTCAAAATTAAATAGAATTTCTCCACAATGATTGATTTTATTGATATAGAGATACAGCAAAATTAATTTACAACACGAACTGAAAATTTCAATATCTTTATTTGTCTTTAAAAAATAAATTATTTTCAATTGTTTGCTTCATCTATTTTTTATTAGTAATTTCTCTAGATCCTTCTCCAGAGTTCGTGGTCTTTGCATACTTGATTCTGCATTGTGCTCTATCTCTAATTATCGAAATGCTGTCTTGACACCTTGCAAAGGCTCTTGCACTGTTGGAACACCGTCCCACTCTCTGAAGGTCCTTCAACTTGCCTAATATCATACGAGATCCAATTCATTTCCAGGAATTATTTCCTACGTTCACTACATCCGGGTTCAGGTACACTGTAACCGAATCTTCTTTTGCTTATTTGTAATGTAAGTGAAACGGAACAAGTGATTTAAGTTCACTATAACGGAGGGTTCACTATATCCGAGTTCACTATAACCGGAGTCGACTGTATTACTTGGGAGACGAGACAGGCAATTTGAATTTTGCTCAGAGACTTCATTTAGACTTGAGGATCTGTTACATGCAGTAAATCTACTAACATGAGACAGACGGCTGTACAAGTACTTCCCAAGTTTAAGGGAGCTGCGAGCACCGAAGTGGCAGTCGCATGACAGAGCCACTCAGTCGCACAGTCGCAGGGGTCACAGCCGAGTGAGTGGATCCGTGGTGACCAGGAGGAATCGCCGACTGACTTGCGAGTGAGTGCAGTGTGAAGGCTGCACCTGATGGGGCCCGCAGATGGAGCGTTCCGGCCGAGCACGGGATGCGGTTGGAGAGTGGCGACACCCTTAGTGAGGGCGAGCTGGCCCCTCGCGCCATAGACGGCCTAAAGGCCGCTCCACAATAGCCCGCGAACGGGAACGGGAACGGGAACGTGAAGGCGAGGACGGGAACGCGAACGGGAGACACGTGCGCTTCACAATGAACGCCAACAGGAAGAGGCAACAGCACTATGGATCAGTAGCGGCAAAAAAGAGAACTTCAAGAAACAGTTGCAGAAAGCATAGCTCATCTAGCTGTACTACAGTGTTACTCTTTGTATTGCCATCTGTCTGATGTGTTTGCGTGAGCCGCTATAAATAAAAAATATTTTAACGAAAGAATATTTTTATTAATTAGAAAAATATAACTATAAGTACAAAGAATGCCAAAACTAGCACGAACTTACGAAAAATATAACTACGAAAAAACTAAAATTTTGTCAATAAACAAACACTCCAATGTACTTTAACAAAACATTTAAAAAACATTGTGGGAAATTATAATTCTAAGTATTAATTCGTATGAATAGAAAAACAATTATACTATAAATACTAAAAATAACTAAAACAGCTCAACAATGACTAACAAATCGTCACAAGCCCTAACGTCGCTAATCCACGCTCTAACCTCAATATCGTCCTACACTCAATTCCGCGTCAGACCAGTGTCGCCTGTCGCGCGCAGTTCGCGCGCTCGATCAGCTGGAGAGCTTCGCTGCCATTTGCTGCACTTTCATTGGTCGAGAGGATTCGCGTTCCCGGGCTGAGATAAATGTTGACCATCCTTCCTGTTCCCGTCAAGCTTTGCGTTCCCGTCGTATTGTGAACGCCTGCCTGAGATGTCCATCTTTAACTCTCTTTCTACCAGTCTTACAGATATTTGTTAAACAATGTCTGCAACTTGTGTTAAAGACGGTGAAACATATTTACAGAAAGATACAGAATTCTCCACAAGAAACAGCATAATATAACTGACAAGAGAAGCCTCATTGTTAATAATTGTTCTATTTGATTATGGGGAGTTCAATCAGCAGCAAATCGAAAAAATGAAAGAGGTAAAACGACAAAAAACAACACTTTATTAATTCACATTTTATGACGAAATTTTACAAATAATTATTGTGACTTAAATAATTTTACAAAATTATCCCTGACATTGAAATAAATATTTTAAGAGAACGAACTCAAAATCAGCTTCACTAGAACTCGAAAATAGAAATACTAAAATGGAATGCACAAATAGAAAAAAATCAACATCAGTTTAGATTGTGTTGAAAACAAAATTTTCTGTAGAAAAAATATAGAATCCTCTTGCTGCTTTTCCATTACAAAAATGTGTTATTAAAACATAAAGTTCATTGATTTCACCCCAGTCTTTTTACGCAATTTTTATTACTTGGAGAACATACC
This sequence comes from Teleogryllus occipitalis, assembly GCA_011170035.1. Taxonomy (NCBI): domain Eukaryota; kingdom Metazoa; phylum Arthropoda; class Insecta; order Orthoptera; family Gryllidae; genus Teleogryllus; species Teleogryllus occipitalis. Next base: position 60,025 of record BLKR01003361.1, read on the forward strand.
GTACAACATTAATAAAATAAAATAATGTTCGAAGAATTTGAGAGAACGTGATGGTGCGTGACAATGTAACTGAAGACACAACGTGTGTTATTTAAACATACGCACCATATTGTGCGGTCAATAGTTGAATCACTGACCTTTGAACATGATCTAAACTGTTTCACGGCTTCATTTAATTGTTTTGGTGCACTATCGAATAGTCAATATCCCCGTCTGACAAATTATCAAGAGTCGTCTGTCACACAGACCGCACTTCAATTGGATTAAATTATTATGGGTGGCAATGCACGAGTGTATATCTACTTCTCGATCACCGTCATATGAAAAGGACCGCGATAAATTAAGTCCTTCATTGGCATGTCATCAATAGACCCCGTTAAAATAATAATTTCCGCTTTGGACGGGACCCTGCGCCACCAGAACACTGGTTATGAATGCGAAGAACCACCGAATGAAAGCGTTGTGTGGCGGGGGCTGTGATAGAAACCTCTCGAAAACGATTTTATTGTGGGCCCAGCTAGTGAGGTTCCCCCACTCTCCATCGATCAAAAGAGAGCCATAATTTACTATCATTAATTACTGGGAGCTGGCGTACTGTCATTTAAAACGAAGTGGAAGTCTCTGTATCACGTCATGATGTTAAAACGTTAGTTGTGATCTTTGAACCGGCAACACGCACACATTGCATTAGCCTAATGCAAGCGTTTACTAAAATATATTTCCTCGAGTTACCTAGAGTAGATTGCGGGAGTGAAGTGGGCGTAGGTACAACTACACATTTGACATTCAGAAAGTGATTCACGTTTGTTTTTCCAGTGTGATTGGAGTTAAATGGGTATTTCTTGGTCGTTCGTTTGTGTAATGGGTACCACGATTCCAATGCCTTTAAATGACTTCTAAGTAAGGTTGTATGGTGTTCAGAAAAAAATTAACTGCGCCATATCATTTGATCTAATCGTTTTATGAGTTGTCACGTGTTACAAGGAATATTACTTTCTCTTGCAGGGTAGATGTAATGCGATGGTAATGAGTGCGTCATGTTGTGGAAAAGTTACATTGATAGCTTTAATGTTGTGTTTAACTTTTAAACGTGTTAATTTTAAAATGGTCGACTATGAATCTCAATTAAACATGCCATTAGCACACTGTCTTAAATCTATTATTACCAATTACTCGCCTCCGGGAAATTTATTCTTCACAATTTCTAGTAGTGATTATGAAGAAGAGTTTGTGCTTGACTACTCTCTACGATTGCTTATGCGTGATAATGCAATTAGTTTTTGGACAATTACTCTAAATAAGGGCGGAATGAAAAATGTAAAGAGATCAATCAAAGTTTTGTATAATACGTATGTGATTTTTATCCGTTCTGATACTTCTTTTCACTCACAACTGGACAGCTTAAGAAACAGTTCTGAATGGAATCCAAGAGCTAATTTTGTTGTGGTTGCTTATGAACCATTTATTAAATATTTAATTAAGAATACATCAATCACTCTTTGGGAAAACTATGTGCACAGAGCAATTGTAATCTCCAAGAAATACAGAAACAGTGATTCAGTAGATGTCTTCTCATGGGAAAGTAATATCCCCAATAAACCGTGCTTTGGTTCACCACAAAAAATAATTACTCTGAATTTCTGCTGCAGCAAAGGGCACAGCAAGAAGCAAGATGTAAGTGACATGAACAAGAATTAAATTCATTTTAATGTAAAAAATAAGAAGCTTAAGAATTCAATTTCAATTGCATCTATTTCAAAATTTTAAAAATTCACTCGTGATGTAATAGAACTAAAGTCGATGAAATGACGTGAGAATTACCCTAACAAATAAAATAAGGAGATTATTTAGAGTTTAAGGTGGGTAAAAATGTGTACTCCGTTTATTAATTCCTTACAGTATGCCGTATCATGAGGGTAAAATTTCGGTACCTTACAGAACTAGTTATTAGTGTGTCAAGAATTATTAGAATTACATTTAACAATAAGATTTAAAATTCGGTAGTAAAGTAATAAATACTGAAGTTAATGCCACACCTAAATTAATGTGTAAATTTTATTGACCATCGTGAAATTATTGTCCGTGTATTGCGTATAATATTGCGTATAATCAGGATGACTTTTTAAAAATATCCTCATTTTTTATTTGTTCTTTTCTTATTCTCTTTTAATTGTCTGATGGAAATGAGATTACTGCTACTGCATCGACGTTTAAAGAAACATCCTAGGAACAATGAAAGCACGAAGTAACCTAAAACTGTACAAAAGAAAATTAATTATACTATTCACTTTCTCCCACTTCTATTTGATTTAGTATACTGGTTCAACGCTTCTCGACAAAATGTCACATTTCCTATATTAGTAATTTTCTATGCTCTCAGAAGTTAAAAGAAAATTATGCAGCCTATGGCCAGGTGAAAGATGTCTATCGGTTAAATAGGTACCTAAGAACTCTTAAAAGTATTCGCAAAGTCTTCTTTTATTACAATATTTAATTTATTGCAGTGTTAAAAAAGAGTATTTCATTTATTGTTCTTAAGAAACGTGCATGCAACTCTTTTGAAAATCATTTTGTGTGGGTTTGATCAGCAGCATTTTTGCAGCTGCAGGACACTAGTTTGTAATTCATTAGTAACCGGGTCCACAAAAGGAAACTAATTAAATGATAAAAAGTCCCTTGTAAGAATCAAAGAAAGAATAATTGGTTTAGTAGTGACTTGCTCCTTGAAACAAATAGCGATTGACAAAGCCACGAATACAGAATGGCTTATGCCTGCAGATCTTTGACACACCTGCTACGCGAAAATTCCAAGACCAGCAAAACCTAAAAAAATGGTCTCATTGTTTTCCAGTGCTTGATCCCCAACTGCCCTTTCTCCGACCTGCGTAACTGCGAGCTGGTAAGGCGAGGGATGCCGGATTGGGGGATACAGGATTGCTAAAATCTAAGTATCTTACTTTTCAGGTTTGCTTTGTTCCTCCACCCGAACATCAACAGACCTTCAGGACTGCATGCTGCATGCAGTTGCGTCCGCCTACCTGTCTATGTTTTTGCGATGTCAGTTCCCCACCCAGCCTTCGAGTGACCTTCCAAGCTGCATGCCGTGCACGTCGAGGGAAGCTGATAAATGCAGAGCGTGCATACGCTCATGCTGCCTGAAATCCACATGACCACGGAAGACGACAGAAGATCAGCTTCTTTTGCTTTCTAGGGCTTTGCCTTCAAGAGGCCTTGAAAGTTGCCTGCTGCGCACGGCGATTGCAGCCGTTATCTACCGAGCGTGGAATTCTCATGGCCGTGAATGCCTAAAGGCGGCTCCACACATTCGTTATTCAGCGAACACCGAGCAACCGCTCGCCGAATCTCGAGTCGTGTGAATGAGTTGCTTGCTATTTGTCGAGTGACGAAGATTCCGGGTTCACCCTACCCACCGCGTGTCGGTGTTTTGGATACATCTAAGGGAGCGAACATTCACCGAACACGTCATCTGCTCGGGATTGGGCGAGCACTAGCTCGCTGCTCGGTGAATGCCGAATGTGTTGAGCCGTCTGAACATGAGATTCTCCTCTCTTTGCAGCGCCTGTTTGCCACTCCGCGAGGCGCCGTTTGTCTGTTTGTCTGTCTGTCGTACGTGGTACTGCGAGGTGTTAGCGGCAGGTACCTACAGAACGTAGATACGACTGCTTCACAAAACTCTTTATTCATAAGTAGCATTATATCGTTGCTTCGCAGCGTCTATTCGTCACAACCGATCTTCAAAGCTGCTTACTGAGAGTAGTGGTGAGAGCTGGTAGATGCAAGAAGTAGGTCAATTTGCTTCGTGAAACTCACAGGATAACAAGAGTCTAAGCAGGAAGTATTTGCAGTGTCTGTTCCGTACTTGCCATGGACTGCTCTGCAGGACGACTAGGCGGCCAACTGAAAACCATGGTACCTGCAAGGCATGGACACGCCCATGCGGCTTGAAATTTTCATGACCATGAAAGCATAAGTGCCAACATCCCATCACTTTTCAGCTCTTGTCGCCTATTCGGCCATCAACCGTCATACTCCTACAGGACTGCATGATGCGCGCAGTTGCGTCCACCTACCTGCTCTTTTTGCAGTATCGTTCCCTACACGTCCTTCGAAAGTTCTTCGGTGTTACATGCTGCGCACGGCAAAGGAAGCCGTTACCTGTAGGGCGTGGACTTGCGTATGCTGCCACAAGATCAGGGCCTTTCAACTCCCATATAACGTGGAGGACATTTTTACAGAAACAGAAATACGAACTGCTGCCAACAAAACTTTTAAAATAAGGCATGGATGCTGCGTGGGATTGCGGGACTGGCGCTTAATGTTACAAAAGATAGCCACAATCTTCGAGTTTTTTTAGCGGTTTCGTATATGTATGTATTGTGAATAGTTGAGCATTTAGGAAACACTTTTCATAATTCTCATCAATTACTTAATTTCTTTGTGCGGACTTTGGTGAGACTAACCTGCAACTATACACGGCGATACCAGCGCCTCCTATCGCAGCAACTTCCAGCTCTGTCCCTGGTTTTCATGGAGAGTTGCACGACCTCGCAAGCCTAAGACGAGCTTCTCACCAGGAGCTGTGGCTCAGTGCATCAACTGATGTCACTGCAGCGCTTCTGACCGGGAGGTTCTAGGTTCCCACTCCCCACGGCGGCAGGGTTTTCGACACAAGCCTTTCAGCGAGTTCGAATTAAGTCGCTGTCTGGAGGAGAATTCTAGCGGCCGGCTGCTCTGATCGGTAGTTTTCCGTGGTTTCTCCGATCAACACCAGGCGAATGTCAGAGCAGTACCCTAACAAACGGGCCATGGACCGAACGTGATCTTTCCTTCCTCTTCTTTGTCCTATCCTCTTCCCTTACACACACACTTACACTAACATGCACTACACTACCACACATGCCGGGAAACCGGTCAGAAACTTAGAACTTGTCCCGGATGAGGTGGTTCCTCGCTGGTGGGACAGTCCTGGTAAGGGGGAAATCCCACTAGTCGACTGTTGGTCGGCGCCGGATCTCGCCATTCAGTTGGGGAAGAACACCGACACCTACCGATGAAAACATTGCACTACACTTACCATACCAATGACTTGAGTTGTTGATGCGCCCGGAATCACTAGCAGTCAATCAAGACGAGCTTCTCCTGACCTTGCAGCGGCTGTTCCTTCATCCGACCTGCGAGCTGCATGCGGCAACGTTCGCCGTACGTGGACCGGTACCTGCAGGGCGTGGACGTGCGAATGCTGTTCGCAAGCCTAAGGCGAGCGTCTCCTGACCTTGCAGTGGCTGTTCCTCCCTGCAGCGCCTCCGTCCTCCCTGCTGCGCCTGCGGGGCTGCGTGCTGCGCGCGGCAGCGTTCGCCTACCTGCCGTACGTGGCGCCGCGCGGCGCCGCCGGCCGGTACCTGCAGGGCGAGGACGTGCGAATGCTGTTCGCAAGCCTCAGGCCAGCGTCTCCTGTCTTTGCAGCGGCCGTTCCTCCCTGCAGCGCCTCCATCCTACCTGCAGCGCCTGCGGGGTTGCGTGCTGCGCGCGGCGGCGTTCGCCTACCTGCCGTACGTGGCGCCGCGCGGCGCCGGCGGCCGGTACCTGCAGGGCGTGGACGTGCGAATGCTGTTCGCAAGCCTCAGGCGAGCGTCTCCTGACTTTGCAGCGGCCGTTCCTCCCTGCAGCGCCTCCGTCCTCCCTGCAGCGCCTGCGGGGCTGCGTGCTGCGCGCGGCAGCGTTCGCCTACCTGCCGTACGTGGCGCCGCGCGGCGCCGGCGGCCGGTACCTGCAGGGCGTGGACGTGCGCGTGCTGCGCGCGGCGGGCGAGCGCTTCGGCTTCCGCGTGGACGCCGTGCCCTTGGCGGAGGACGGCGAGCTGTGGGGCCGCCTGGTGGACGGCGCGTGGACGGGCGCGTTGGGCGCCGTGGCGGTCGGGCGCGCCGACGTGGCCGCGGGCGGGGCGAGACTCACCGCGGAGCGAATGCGAGTGTTCGACGCCACGCGATGGTACGCAGCGGACGGGCGCGCTTTTAGCTTTTTTGCCTACCGGGGTGACATCTTGTAAGGTAAAGGGTCGGGGTTTTTCTGACACTTGCTCAGGAATTATATTTCAGTGCTGTATTACTTATAAGTACACATCGGATGTTTAGGCACTAAAAAATCGTCTTTTAGGCGCTAAAAAGGCACTGAAAAAGTCAAGAATAAGGAGGAAAAAGGCACTGTCATAAGTTACACAATAAAAGGGAAAATTGTAATATTTGTATACATTATTTTCTTAACTTAAATGCACAAAACCAGTTCGCATATTTTAATATAAAACTAGATTTACATATTTACAACTCTTCTACATTTTATTCTTAATAGCTTCCATTAACCAATAATATTTACATATTACCAGTAACTTTTTAAGGATCACAATTTCAAATTTGCGACGACTGGGAGACAAAATCAGTTTGAATGCGGAGAAGGATATCTGAACGATGTGACTGGCATATATTTTAGCAGTCCAACACTAGCAACACTGAAACCTTCTGGGAATTTATATTTATTTCCATTTAAAATTTCGGTTCCCTCAGCGTATTGTCAATCGTCCATGTTCTCAGATCATGGCTAGTATTTGTGAAATAGGGAAGTGGAGAAAAATCACTTAGTATACTTTCAGGAATTCTGTCGTAATTTTAAATTTCAAGACGTAAATAGAAGGTTTCGTAATGAATGGTCACTTTGGACCATCGCCGATTTTCCGATATCTTAGCATTGTATATAAACATAATAAATAAAAGGCAAAAAAGTCCTTAAAAAGGTATTTATGCAAAAAATAGGCATTTATGCTAAAATAAGCAAAAATAAGCATTATAAAATTCCGTCAAATGTCATCATTTGTCGTGATTCGTGAACATATATTATCAGCCTTTAAATAAGTTCTCTAGAAAAAAATAGGCATTTTCCTAAACATCCGATGTCTACTTATAAGATATGTAACCGACCGGCCGGGAACATGTTATTCTTGTATAACTTGAGCCGCTTTCTTCCTTCATATTCTTCTTCGTAGCTCTCTTTCAACCATGAATGGTTGCCGATCTTTGGTAGTTGCAGCATCCTAATGAAAATGAGAACTATTGATGCCACAATGTCATCTTCACAAATTACTAGGGTGATTCACGTTTCTTGAATTTGTCGTATAAAAGTCTACAACTTTAATTATTTAAGTAGCGCATGTTGCCAGTCTGCTGCATATGGAATGTACTTTATTTCTCTTTTAAAGGAAGGCACAGAAATGATGTTCTGCTCTGAATAATGAAAACCTGTGACCAATAAAAGACAAAAACTATTCTCTATTTACAATTTGAATATTTTTGTCTTTTTCGTTGTTTGCTAGCCTTTCCTCAAAACTGGAAATAAACTCTTATCTTCAACTTTTTCTAACAATATTCTTCTCGTCGTAATCAATTTGAATATTTCTGTTAATTATGCTATTCTTTTAAGTTGACTCTTTCAAAATGATAATTGACACCGAAGTATTTCGAGCGCTACATCCCGTGATCGAATGTTCTTGGTGACTCTGCACTTTTAAACATCATTTCTACAAAATTTGAAAAGGCAGCAAGCGCCATTTCCGCAAAAAGACGGCGTCTTCATATAACGGCCAACAAAATTGGACACGACTTCAGAAGGGGAGTGTGTCACGGAGAAAAAAATTGATACTGACGTTCTGAAAAAATAAATTTTTCCTTTTACTAAAATTAATAACCCCCTGCATTCAACACTCAAATTTTCCACCATATATCTATACCCTCTTTTAAAACTTTCTTGATGGAGGTTAGGATCATTTATTTCGTACATCAATCATTCGATCATCGTGTGTAGGTTTCGATTTCTCGACATAGTCAATCGATTAAGTTTTCAAGTTTTTTTTGTCATTCCTCAAAACATTGAGTAAGTGAAGCTATTGTAGGGTTGAAATTTTAAATCATACATAAAGTATTTTCACGAAAAGAAATTGTAATGCACCATTGCACACACCAAACAATCGTTTTTTGTTTTTGTTTTTTCGTTCTCTAGTCTTCAGCTACGTTTTGAGGGTGATGGACTACTTTAACTCGGATTATCCTTTATCCATTCTAATCTCGAGTTATATTGTATCTTTACGTAAATTCATTTTATTTTCAACTCCTTCAAATGTAGTTCCAACTTCTATATTCATTAATATTGGTTACCTACAAGTCACAAATATTTCGTCTTGCACTCTGCATTTCAGTATGTAACTTTCATCGTTGACTAATTACTCTAAAGCTAATTTTAGTTATCCTCTGTAAAAGAATAATGTATAAATTGAGGAATTAAAATATGAAATTTTGTTGAGGCACGATAATGTAAAAATAGGTACAACGTGAGACAATTCGATTCCTGGAACTGATACCCTGACACTGAAATCCTGGCACTGATACCCTGGCACTGATTGTGTTGTATTTACGAAACCGTCGCGGAGACAACGGTAATCATGTCATTTTCGCAGTTTCCCAACAGAATCATCTCTTTTGTACTGTTTCCCCTTGGTGGCGCTAATCGGGCGGGATTAAGCCTCTGTTAGAAAATTCTCTGATTATAAGTCTGTGTTAGAAAATCTGTCACATGAGCAGATCTATTTTTTGGTGACGGGAATACGCTTATAATTTTTCAAAAACAAAGTATTACACGCGACTTATCACGTTAGTAGAATCACTTTCGGGTATCTGGAAGCAATCATATATTATGTCTGTGTCTTGTCTGTTTCGAATTTTACACTAAAAGCATGTAGCAAATGAAGTGCCAGAAAACAAATAATTGCAACAAAGATAGAAGACTAATTGTAATTAAACTTAATGCTGCTGGTGTGAAATTATAAACCCACTTCAGCTAATTTTTGAGGAAGTTAGATTATTTCTACTTATATTACCTTTATTTTTATATTTATATTCGGTTAATTCCATTTTGATTTTCAATTGTGTTGTATTTATTTCCGTAAATTTTCCATTTTATTTTCATATATTGAACTCTCCTACTTCTATCAATCCATCAACGCACACCACACAGATTGCTATTTGCTTATAAGATTAGCAGATACATTCTTTTAGCTGGCATTTCTCGTTGTTTGATTTAATTCATATTTCTAACACTGATATTGTGGACATTTCGGAAACACACAAGCAAGTTTTGAAATTCCTGCACGCTAGATGTTGACTCTTACCCAAGTTCCTTGGAGTTACCTCACGCAAAATTCCATACCGATTTAATATGTTTACTACAAATGTTGTTATATTCCTTTGGTTAATAATATTAGACACTAATATGAGATATTGAAACATTTTTTCGTGGATTTATTTTTTGGAGTAACTGAGCTACCTCGGCCGATAGTCAAAGAGTTCATGAAACTTCAACATCAGCCCCTTATGGACCATTTGCAACATTTACATAAAAAAATGAGCCCTCTACCTCACATACACCAATAATGATTGTGTTACCCATTTACACCAGTCATGACACCCTTACTCTATTTACACCAATCATGAGCCTCTTACCCCATTTACACCAGCCATAAGCCCCTTACCCCATTTATACCAGTCATGCGCCTCTTACCCCATTTAAACCAGTCATGAGCCCCTTACCTCATTTTGGCCAGTTATAAGCCTCTTACCCCATTTACACCAGTCGTGAGCCCCTTAACCTATTTACACCAGCCATGAGCCCCTTACCCCATTTACACCAGTCATGAGCCTCTTACCCCATTTACACGAGTCATGAGCCTCTTACCTCATTTACACCAGCCGTGAGCTCCTTACCCCGTTTACACCAGTCATGAGCTTCTTACCCCATTTACACCAGTCATGAGCCCTTACTCCATATACACCAGTCACGAGCCTCTTACCCTATTTACACCAATCATGAGCCTCTTACCCCATTTACACCAGCCATAAGCCCCTTACCCCATTTATACCAGTCATGAGCCGCTTACCCCATTTAAACCAGTCATGAGCCCCTTACCTCATTTTGGCCAGTTATAAGCCCCTTACCCCATTTACACCAGTCATGAGGCCCTTACCCCGTTTACACCAGTCGTGAGCCTCTTACCCCATTTACACGAGTCATGAGCCACTTACCTCATTTACACCAGCCGTGAGCTCCTTACCCCATTTATACCAGTCATGAGCCTCTTACCTCATTTACACCAGTCATGAGCCTCTTACCTCATTTACACCAGTCATGAGCCTCTTACCTCATTTACACCAGCCATGAGCTCCTTACCCCGTTTACACCAGTCATGAGCTTCTTACCCCATTTACACCAGTCGTGAGCCCTTACTCCATATACACCAGTCACGAGCCTCTTACCCTATTTACACCAGTCATGAGCCTCTTACCTCATTTACACCAGCCATGAGCCTCTTACCCCATTTACACCATCCATGAGCCTCTTACCCCATTTACACCAGTCATGAGCGCCTTACCTCTTTTACACCAGTCATGAGCCCCTTACCCCATTTACACCAGCCATAAGCCCCTTACCCCATTTATACCAGTCATGAGTCTCTTACCCCATTTAAACCAGTCATGAGCCCCTTAACCTATTTACACCAGCCATGAGCTCCTTACCCCCTTTACACCAGTGATGAGACTCTTACCCTCGATGGGTTCTCTTTCCACGCAGGTATTCGGAGTGCTACCTGGCGTGGGTGGTGGCGCGCGCGGGTCCACGGGGTGGATGGTCGGCGCCGGCGCGCGTCTTCACAGCGTCGCTGTGGGCGGCGCTGGGCGGCGCGACGCTGCTCGCCGCCGGCTTCTCGCGCCTGCTGCTGCCCTCGTCGTCGCGACGCTCCTTCGCGCGCGCGCTCTCCAACGTCGCGCGGAAGCTCCTGGGCATGGCCACGCCCCCTGGCGCCGCACGCGCGCCCTCCCGCTTCCGCCTCTTCCACGCGCTCTGGCTCTTCTTCTGCACGATGGTGGGTGTGGCGTACCAGAGCAAGCTCGTCAGCTTCCTCAACAACCCTGGAATGGAGCATCAGGTAAGTACTGGATGGCTAGGGGCACTTAGTCAGCTTCTACGACGACGGTGGGCGTGGCGTACCAGAGCAAGCTCGTCAGCTTCCTCAACAACCCTGGGATGGAGCATCAGGTAAGTACTAGATGGCTAGGGGCACTTAGTCAGCTTTTACAACGATGGTGGGCGTGGCGTACCAGAGCAAGCTCGTCAGCTTCCTCAACAACCCTGGAATGGAGCATCAGGTAAGTACTGGATGGCTAGGGGCACTTATTCTGCTTCTACAACGATGGTGGGCGTGGCGTACCAGAGCAAGCTTGTCAGCTTCCTCAACAACCCTGGGATGGAGCATCAGGTAAGTACTGGATGGCAAGGGGCACTTAGTCAGCTTCTACGACGATGGTGGGCGTGGCGTACCAGAGCAAGCTCGTCAGCTTCCTCAACAACCCTGGGATGGAGCATCAGGTAAGTACTGGATGGCTAGGGGCACTTAGTCAGCTTTTACAACGATGGTGGGCGTGGCGTACCAGAGCAAGCTCGTCAGCTTCCTCAACAACCCTGGAATGGAGCATCAGGTATGTACTGGATGGCCCGTATTCTTCTTCTACTACAATGGTGGCGTGGCGTACCAGAACAATCCCGTGAACTTTCTAAATAACCTTGGGAAGGAGAATGAGGAGAGATCCTTTTGATAAGGAACATTGTAATTATTTTTAAAGAGATATTTTCTGTTTTGGTCGTTAGGATAATGAGAGCATAGTACTTAAAATCATAGCAGGATACGATGCATGTATCTCAAGGCCCGATTATGGACGTTTCGCAGAAAAAAAAATATTATTTTCAAAATGTTAGGTAAAGGTGAGTTGCAATGACACTATTGATTTTCACACTAACCTTAGGAAACAAATCATGCTATATACTAGTTTATTAAAGCCAAACTATATAATATAAATACATTATTGTTCTAATAATATAATTGTTTAAGCCTACTTAAATAATTGGTAACCAAGATAAATCTTCCAATCCAGGTCAACACTGTCAGCGAACTGCTCGCCAGCAACTACCAAATTCTATATCACCCATCTCTGGAGACCCTCTTCAGCGATGAGGGCGACCCGTTCCAAAGCGCCATCTTATCTCGGCGGGAGCACTGTCGAGACAACGACCGCTGCATGGAGGAAATAGCCAACGGTCGTCACGCGGCCGTCTTGTACGCCGCCTTCCGAGACGGCGACCGCATGCACATCTACACGCAGCTGGGGCGAGAATTGAGTCAGCTGCAAGGTGCCTTCTTTTTGCTGATTTTTGGGTGTACTACGGCGTCGTTTCAGTTTGCACGAGAGTTGGTGGAACATTGTGTACAACGGAAGAGAGATCACTCACGCTACAAAACGACTGAGTTTTGGCTGATTGGATTGTAACTTATGATTGATTGATTGATTTTTTCGTGTTTCCGGGCGCGTCAACCACTTTGGTAATTAGTCCCGTTAATGTAGTACATGTTTTTTTCTCGGGAGATGGCGGTGATCTTCCCCTGCTGGATGGCGAGATCCGGAGTCGACCTACCGTCGGCTAGTGGGGTTTCTCCCTAACCAGGACTCTCCCACCAGCGGGACACCGCCCCAGTCGGGACAAGCTCTAAGCTCCGGAATATGTGGTTGTGTAGTGCATGTTTGTTTAAGTGTGTGTGCAAGGGAAGAGGAGAGGACAAGGAAGAGGAAGGAAAGATCGCGCGCGGTCCGTGGGTCGTTTGGTAGGGTACTACTCCGGCATTCGCCAGATGTTGATCGGAGAAACCACGGAAAAGTAATATGATTTACATTTGTCTTTCCGGAGATAAAAATGGAGAATCACATGTCCTGCCGAAGTAGAGAGACAGCGAAAACGGTGAGGGAGTGGAGACCGTCCTCTTCCAAGACCCTAGTTACGGATGATAAGAAGGGATTATCTCATGTTAATACTTAGTTCGCTTATATTCCACAGGCGGGACGAGGTACATCTTCCGTAAAGCTGGCTTCTGAGGGGAAAAAGACTTTGGTTTCAAATAATCACCAGCTCAATGAAATAATTAACTCGAAAATATTTTTAAAATGTAAACATGTATAATGAGATAACAGAACGAACACCGTGTCCCTCTACAAACAATTGACTCTTGTTGCCTGTCTACGTATATATTATTGTATTGCAATGTGTAAATTCATCATGAAATTGTAAATAACACTCATTACGCATACAATCTATAATATTGTTTCATTGAAATTAAGTTTCTGTACATTATTGAATATTCTTTATTACAATAGGAATTATCTAGGTTATGGAAATTTCTCAATATATTTGCAATAACTTTTGAGTGCTAATAATTTCATTTGTCATTTTTTTAAATTAATTATCTCACTTATGATATTGTTGGCATAGTTCACTAACATTCTACAGAATTGATTAATGCTATGTTCTTAATGAGATCAATGATACATACTTACTCAACTCCTAATATACTTTTAAACTCAATCAATAATCATATTGCTATTCTCCAAACAATTAAAATGATACTCTTCTGAATTAACTAATTTATACAAAATAGGATTAATTATTAATTGGAATTGATACAACTAAAATTTGAAAATATAATAAATATTACATTCTGTTACATCTTTTAAAAACATCAGTGGTTTGAAAACAAACCCCTTTGAAATATAAGTATCATTGTGTCCACTCCCACATTTTTTTGTAACTCTGTCCATCTATTTATTAAAATAGGAGAAGACAAATTGTTTCATCACATGTACAACACCAGAATTGTATTTTTACACTAACTGCCTCAATGCAACTACAATAACACCATGGAAGTAATTAATACTATTTTTAATGTAGGTGATTAATTTGATTTGTTTTTTAGTTCAAAATCACAGTATTACCTTCACTCAAGTGATTAATATTCTTTTTAGAAAGAATTCCATAAAACTTCTCTATATGTCATTGTGTGTTCCCCCTCTCTCCCTCTCTCTCTTTCTCTCTTTCTTTAAATATAAAATAACAATTAGGAAGAACTAATTATTCTTTATAACATTTTAACAAGTCACTTCACAGCAACAAACTGGGCTAGAAATGGAAAGAGTCACTTGTTCATATGATTTTATTTCAACTATGCAACTAATATATATATTTTGAAATTTGATATTACCACAGATTTTTAGTAAAATCCGCAAAAATTCACTATATAAAAATCACACCAGACACAACTCGTCAGAACACAATTACTCGAAGAAAGTATACGTTTCGGTATCCTGGATGACATCGATATTGAGAAGATATTCTTTGAAAGAAACACAGGAGAAATACGAACGAGATTTAATGAAAAGTTCGTCTAGACTAGAAGATTAAAACAAGTTAATACATTATCATTCCCGAGCATTGTAAAAGTAATGTTTTTTCTTCCTTTATTCAAGAATAAAATTGTTGTTATTATTTCCGACAACAACGTAATAATATACATAACGGAGATTAACAAGAAAGCATTTTTAATCTAAAGGTTTCCAAAGTTTGATTTAGAACAACAGTTACATAGAACCAAATGATAACATTAATTAGTCAACATCATACTTCCTTTTTCATTAACTCTTGGTACAAAATACAAACTTTTTCATAGAGAATGTATAAGGTTATGCAAAAACCATTTTACCGGTTATTGTGAAAAGTCTTTCTTTACTTACGTTCACGTATGAATGTTACGTGCTATATTTACGTTCACATTAAGATTAATTTGCTTGCGTCGAGTTATGATTCCCGGCTTTCCACACTCTCATTAGTGTTTCAAACCTCACTTTCATCTATGTAAAAATAATAATTGCTCAAATGTGCCGAATATTCGCTTGTACAAAGAGAATTACAATGTTCGAGGATCCCAGGATGAAATGTCACTGCTGTTCAATCAAATGGATTGAATTTTTGTTGCGCAGTTCATTATGTCCTCGCCAAATTCAGTTTTCAGGCCGACAATTCCAGTAATCAATTTGAAATGTGCATTTACATCGTACATTTTCGGAAACTGGTTCGATCTCTTTTGTGGTAAAATCTGTGAAGTAGTTACGTTAACATTCTCATTTCTTTTAATAAAATAATTACAAATTGGTCGATTCTCATGATAAATTTCTGTCATTACACTTTACAGTTCTATATTCCTCTATTTTACTACATCATTATCTACCACTTATGAATAGGGGGCAGGTTTTAATGAAATGTCATTTTTTTCTTTCAACTTTAAAAGAATGCCGTTTAGTATGGAAAATCATTTTATGTTATGACAAAAGGAAATTACCCATTTTTATAGGTCATTTTTTTGCATTTTTTATCGATTTCGACTAATAAGTCTTTTTTAACTCTTTCTGTCATTTATAATGCATTTTTACTGATTTCATCAATTTTAATGTCATTTTAATTGTACTTGCTTCAAATAATATTTACGAGATGCAATAAATGTTCTCCGCCGAATTCTTGAGTATCTACACCTGGAACCTTTTCGATTTCTTTGCTCAGAAGCTGTAATGTCAGTCATTGTGTGTACGTAATGTAAGGTTCTTGTGATCGCAGTGAGCGTCACTGGATTTTCAGCCAATTTCGAGATAACTAAAGAGATTTTGTGGTAAAGAACAGTCCAAATCGAAGGTTTGAAAGCTGACTTCACTTGAACGAATACTAGAACCCTCGGTTACGTCAGTAACATATTCAACCGCTTAAGTTGTTTATCTGAATTGTTTTTGATCACATTTTTTAACGTCATTTTTATTTGCTTTTAGGGCATATTAAAAACATTTTAAGAGCATTTTATTGTGTGCATTTTATTGTGTCATTTTTGGCGATGTTTTAGGTAATCAAAATCCGCCCCCTACTTATGACCAATGCAGTTCAGTCCGGAAAGAAGAAATAATCAACTGATGTAGGCTGCATGGCCACGAAGATTGATGCAACTCACGTCAGCAAAGACAGAAATTATCACTAGGTGAGATGTTTCTGTGATCAATTATTTAATATTTAATGTTATTCTTCTTCTTTTCAGTTATAGTTACAATTTTGTATTTGCCGAAGGGTGTGTAGGGCTTTCGCCTATTGTGAGCATATTTCGCATTTTGTTTTACCTTGGTCGATTGTATTGGTAGAAAGTGAAAAATAGTAATTACATGAACACAAGATCAATTGAAATAGTAAAAATCATAAGTAAATAAATAAAATATTTAGACAATAAATATTGGTCAAGTTCAGTATCCTCTATAATTTCTAATCGGTACAGATACCCGACGTGAATCGTATCTGAATGAACTTACAATACATTTTCAGAATAAGTGTTACAATCTTCTAGGAAATCAAGAGGAGACAAGAATAATTACTTTTTTGTCAATGAATTTATAATTGGTAATATAAATGGAAATTTCATAGAACGGTGTTTTATGCAATTTATACATGTGATATTTGTTCCTGTTCGTGAGATAACCCGGTATGCACATGTCTGTCAGGTACACGAAATTTCCTTGACTGCGTTATATGTGACGGTCGAACATCTGTGCATAAGTTACATAAAACCTGAGGAAATTGTCACATGGTAACAGTTACACAAAATTTTACACTAAATGTTCATTATCAAAATGTTATAACTTTCGGCTCTCAACATGTCCTAGGAGTTTGTAACATTTATTCTAAAACATCATGTATAATAATACCATTGTAATACTATTCAGTATCCATAATATTCAGTCCTAAGTTACCGGTATTTACAAATTCAACAAATTTTCAGATGTAAACCTACCTATATATTATTATCTTTCAGAAGCGATTTTTTTGAGAGATGAATCCCATTCCGCAGCTGAAAACTCGACGATCAAGATAATCTTCTTTTCGTATTGATTTTCTTTTTTCACATCCAATTGATATTTAAAGAGGAAAAGCTTTTAAAACTGTACGTATTTGCTCACACGTCTCAATAAATTAAAAGATCATCGGATATTGAACACATCCGAGATTACAGTCTTATACCTACAATAACGTTCAAAATATGCAATATAGCGCTGCTCTCGCGGAGTGGTGGTTGGGTGCGGGGCCTGCCCCAATGTTTGCAATATAGCGCTGCTCTCGCGGAGTGGTGGTTGGGTGCGGGGCCTGCCCCAATGTTTACACGCGACAGAGAGCGCGGGCCCGCTAATGAAGATCAAACGCAAACAGCCGCAAAAAAGCAGATTCCTCGCTCGTTTTATTAGTGCGTTGTATTAAACACACAAATGATCAACAGAGGGAGCACGAGAATGGGCGAGGGGGACAATCTCGCGCACGAACTATGGAAATGAAGAACGAGGAGTAAAAGAGAAGGAAGGGTAATGTAAGTGGGATGAAGTGAGAAAGAAGGAAATATGAGGGGGGAAACGGAAGTGGAAAAGGAAGTTTATAAAGAAGAGATAATTAGAATAAGGGAGAAAAGGACAGTATAAAGTCAATATAAAGTAGGGAGGAAATGAAGAATAGAAGGGGAGAGAGGAAAGTCGGGCACAAAGAGGAGGGAGAACAAAGAGTTGAGAGAAAATTGAAGGCATATGAAAGAAAGAGAAAGAGTAAATTATGAGAAGGAGAGCAGATGAAAATTATAACTTTATGTAGGAGAGGAAAAGGGAGAGAGTAAGGAGAAGACAGAAATATAGAAGGAGGCAGTAAAAAGAAAATATAAGAAGGACCGAGACAAATACAGTACGAGAAGGCGAGAAGAGAGAGAGAGAGGACAAGTATGAAGTAGGAAGAAGAAAGGGATAAAGCGGAGAGAGTAAGAATTAGGGAGAGAAGGAAGAATGGAGGAGAAAAAGTGGTATACAAAGAGGAGGAAGAGAGACAGAAAAAGAGAACCGAGCTTATGACATCAAGAACAACACGTAAAAATAGTCCAAAATAGTAGTTTTGGAAACAATAATGTTGGGTGACAAGTAGAGGAAGAAATAAGAAGAAGAGAGCAATAACAAATATGAGAAAAGGCAAGTGGAATGATAACGCAAATAAGCATGTTACATGGTAGGAGCAGGTGCTGCAGTAGACCAAAGAGACGAGAGGAAAGAAAAGACGAAAAGAACAATAACTAAAAGATGAATAAAGAGAGGGGGAAGAAGCATGTTGCATAGGAGGGAGAGGTGCTGCGGTGGACCAAAGAGGCGGATTACTTTCAAGCCCCCCACTTAACAGGGAGGTAATGACGGGCGCACACATAATCCGCACCCCTCCACGGCCCGGGGGTAGCTCTCGCTACTAAGTGAATGTCAACAATCTGAGATGCGCGCTGCCTGACGTCTTAACGACGGGCGAGAGCGCGGGCGGCGATGGTCCGCCTGCGGTCGCCTTCCGCCACCACCGCCGCCTCCCTCGCCCCCCTCCACCCCGACGCACCGCAACAAGAGGCCAGGCGCGCGGCAACGGCGATGACGGAGGCGGTGAAAGTGGATTTTTGATTGATTGATTTTTTCGTGTTTCCGGACGCGTCAACTGCTTCGGTCATTAGTTCCGTTAGTGTAGTGCATGTTTTTTCTCGGGAAATGGCGGTGACCTTCCCCCGCTGGATGGCGAGATCCGGCGCTGACCTACCGTCGGCTAGTGGGGTTCCCCCTAATCAGAACTCCCCCACCAGCGGGGCACCGCCCCAGTCGGGACAAGTTCTGAGTTCCCGACCGATCTCCCGGAATATGTGGTAGTGTAGTGCAGGTTAGTGTAAGTGTGTGTGTGTTTAAGGGGAGAGGATAGGACAAGGATGAGGAATGAAAGATCGCGCGCGGTCCATGGCCCGTTTGTTAGGGTACTGCTCCGGCATTCGCCTGGTGTTGATCGAAGAAACCACGGAAAACTACCGATCAGAGCAGCCGGCCGCTAGAATTCTCCTCCAGACAGCGACTGAATTCGATCTAGCAGAAAAGCTAGTGTCGAAAATCCTGCCGCCGTGGGGAGTGGGAACCTAGGACCTCCCGGTCAGAGGCGCTGCAGTGGCATCAGTTGATGCACTGTGCTACCGCTCCCGGTTGGTGATAGTGGACGGAATGTGAGAGGTCAGGGGGTGGTAAAAGGATATGATGGAAGTGTGGACAGAGGTGATGAGAGTGTTGGTGGTGGGGTTGGTGGTGGCGGACGCACTGAGAGTGGGAGCGATCGAGACGTTCAGGTACTATACTGCGGGTTTTACAAAACCGCGTTTGAAGTAAATCAGCTGTTATGATGTCATCCAATCGGAAAGCTGAACACGACCATTATGACGTCACTGTACTGACGTGTAAGGTCCTGATTCGACGGCACCGTAACAGCTGATGAAATGTCAAACACAGCAATGTAAAAATCACAGTATAGAGTTGATCGCGGTTGCAGTGGAGGTGGAGTGTGGTGTCGGCCGGAGAGACGGTGGTGACCGTTATTGGAGATGCGGAGGGAGAGAGGCGGCAGCGCTGAGGTTGGCAGTGGTAGAGGACGACGCCACGAGCAGCGGTAGAAGAAGCGATGATGGCGGGAGTGGTGATGGCTGTAGTAATAGAAGCAATGTTAGAGATCAGAAGTGCTGGAACGGGATGCAGTGGTGGCTGAGGTAGAGGTAATGAAACTGTTGGTGGTCACGAAGACAGTGGGCGTGAGGAAGCAGAGGAAATAGTTGAGGTGGCAATGGAGATAGTTCTGGCTGGAGAGACGACGGTGGTCCGAATTCGTTGGGAGATGAGGCTGCAGCTGTGGTGCAGACAGTAGTAGATCTGGAGAGATGATACATGTGACGGTAGAAGTAATGTTGGTGGTGGTGACGAGTGGAAACTAACGGCATGTGAGAGGTCAAGGGATGGTTGTTTGATTGGTTGGTTAGTGATTCTGGGCGCGTCAACAGCTTAGGTCATTAGTTCCGTAAGTGTAGTGTATGTTTTTCCTCGTGAGATGGCGGTGATCTATCCCCACTGGATGGCGATATCCGGCGCCGACTTACCGTCGGCTAGCGAGGTTTCCTCCCAACCAGGACTCTCCCACCAGCGCGTCACCGCCCCAGCTGGGACAAGCTCTAAGCTCCCGACCACTCTCCAGGAATATGTGGTAGTGTAGTGCATGTAAGTGTGTGCGTGTGTGTGTAAGGGGGATGTGTAAATAGGACAAGGAAGAGGAAGAAAAAATCTCGCTTGGTGCATGGCCTGTTTGTTAGGGTACTGCTTCGGCGTTCGCCTGGTGTTGATCGGAGAAACCACGGAAAACTACCGATCAGAGCAGCCGGCCGCTACAATTCCCCTCCAGACATCAACTGAACTCGAACTAGCTGAAAAACTCGAACCTAGGACCTCCCGGTCAGAGGACAAGGGGTGGCGAAACAGGATGGACAGAAGCGCGGGTTCGGATACGATAGCGCCGTGGGCGGTTCCGGCGACTGCGGAGGCAGCGGCGTCGGTGACGTCGGCGGTGGCGGCAGGGTGGGCGGCGGGCGCAAGGACCCCTGGGAGCGGTCACGTGACGCTCGGCCCGCTAATGGGCTTCCCCGCCGTGGCCCGTGTGGACGCTGCGGCGGCGTGGCGCGGTCGCCTCCCGGGCGCACCGCCCGGGGCCCTTGGCGAGGGCAGCTCGGACGACGTTTCCAACTTCCCGAGCGCGGCTCGTCATTAAAGGATGTAAGGCGGAGCCTCTCATAGAGAAAGCACCGCCTAAAAGAAATTTAAATATATATTTACAAATGCATTTATTTTTTAATAATGGAGTTCTAAGTTATATTATATAACAATCATATCAACATATTTCTGTGTCTGTTCGTTAACGGCCGTCTGTAACCCATTTGAAGCTATTGACAGGGAAGAGAAGAGCGTTAACCGCCATAAGGCCTGTGTAAAACGAGCAGGCATGATGTCATGCGAGGTCATGCATGACGTCAAACGATTGAGCATCACAAGGAAAGTAACATTAATTTTAACAGTGATATTTAATGCATTTTTTACCATTGGACTGTATAATTCTAAACAATAGGTAACAAGTATTGTATCGCAGCTTTTGGGTCAATGACCTCCATCTCGATCAGGCTTTTTGTCCAGTTTCCCTGATCCATTGAGCAAATGCTAAGATGACCCCTTGTTTTGCTTCTGGACATAAATGTAACTTCCTTATCTGTGCACGTCTTCTAGAATTCAGTGGGAAATACAGTTATTCAAATTATCGTTTCCATGTTGTCGCGGCAGGAAGTATTATTCCTTGACGTAGGACATCATGGATAAGAGCCCAAAATTTATTCTTGAAAATAGATTTTATTACATGGGAGCGTATTTTTAATTCAAAATTCCAGTAATATATTACTTAATGTAGGAGTCACAGAATTTTGAAAACGTGCACAGAATTCACTTCTCCCCATAGCATGTCATACACAGTTTTAACTGTTTTTGACGGAAAATAAATAAAAATAAATAAAAACGAGGTGGCATGATATCAATATGTTGTGTCTGTTATCTGTGTCTGTTCGTTAACGGCTGTCCGTAACGCATTTGAAGCTGTTGACAGGGAAGAGAAAAGCGTTAGGCTCCCACTTCATTCCGCCATAAGGCCGGTGTAAAACGAGGAGGGGACGTCATGCATTCACTACACAGTCTTACCGGCTGACGAAGGCTGCGGCTAGGCAGCCTTCAAGGGTGAGGTATAGGGTCTGAAAAAAGGTGTGCTCTCGAGATAGCGTTACTATGCAGCTCAGCGGGTAGCATTGCGCATCAACTAGTTTTCCCAATATGCGGTAGGAGCGCTACTCCCTTTATCAGAAGCGCGAAGTCTACAGGACTGTAGTCTTCGTGATCGGAAGAGATTATGTATAGAAATGCAATGCAATGTTATGTAATGCATTTGCAGCCTTCCCCATTTAGAAAACCACGAGCCACGATTGCATCTTCCCCACAGGATCAAGGGCGCTTCACAGCGTCCGCTCGGGAAGAACTGTGTATTAAGAAAAATCTTCATACTTGACTGAACATTTTGCTGTGTGTGCATGTAGTATACACTATTAGAAGGAGACGCCGAGCAAACCATACTGCCGGATCAAGTTTAGAGCGAAATCACTGTTTCCGTCGCGATAAAGTGAGAACATATCAAGCATATTGCTCTCAAAGTTTTGATTGAGCCATTAATAAAATGTTCGGTTGCCGTGAATCCTCAGGCCTGTAGAAAGTGGAAGATTACATTCTTGGAATATCTATAGACTTTAGACCTTTAATTTCATTGTATTTTGCAGGAATTGGCACGCCACGGTGAAAAGAAAAACCCCTTGATCTTCAGTAAAACATATCGCGACATCGCAATGTCTTGCCAGAGTCATTGAAAATGTACGGTCAGCGGTATTGTACGTCATGTGAATTTTGACGCTGCAAATCTATGTGCACGGCCGCTTTAAACGCCAATGGTTAAAGAAAGCTCCTGACGGGACAATTACAGAGGTCATTAGGCCTGTATATGTTGTTCCAGTTATATTACTAAGGGGACGGAGTTTCTTCTTTTCGCGTGTGAAATCTAGCGCCAAAGTACAGATTGGGTTTTCTTCTTCCAAGTATATCCCCCAATGGAGACCCGCCCCAATCGGGTCAAGCTGTAAGCTTCTCACTGGTCTAAAAAATGTGTGGTTATAGGGCTTCTAAGTTTGTGGTTGTGTAAGAGGGGAGACAAATGACGAAGGCGGGAAGATTGTATGCGGTCCTTGCCCCGTTAAGGTACTGCTATGGTATTCTCTTGTTATTAATAAGAGAAATCACTAACGAACAGCCGATCGCTAAAATTATCTTCCAAACAGTGGTTGATCTCCAGCCAGGGCGTAGTGCACGTCGAAAATTTGCTTATGTTATACTTCGAACGCTAAGATCGACAATAATGTTGCCGCAGAGTTCTCACACATGAACGAAGCATCGACATCCACAGCCATGTTTTCGGCATATTCTTATTCTTAGTCTTTCTACCCTTAATATGCCAAATGTGCCTGGCTGTCCACGGTGGAGGCGTAGTCGATGTGTATGCATTGATTTCACATCGCTTTAAAACCTATAGAGTTCAATGGCCGAGCACGCAGAGGATTCTGGCATCCTCGCAGGCTACATCAAGTATTAGCGGGGTCGATATTAATTATTTTGAATTTTCATGCTCTACCACACTTTTCAATGTAAGCTACTCTGTACAGCAGGTGGCTCTCGCCCACATGGGATGTTAATGGCTATTAATAATAATACAATTGACTAGAAGATCCTGTATCCAAATCTATTTCGCCCATGGGAGCCGTTCTGAACTGTTTAGTACGACGAACACTTAATAAATTGTTGTTTTAGTGATTTCTATTATTTTCCTAATTGTTTTGATAATTGAAAGTATAAGCATTAATATTTCGAATGAAATATATTTTTAAGGATTAAATTACGCAACAAAAAGATGGTGTTTGATATTATATTCTATGTTTGTCAAAGAACATACCGAAACTAGTATCGGAGAAATGTTCTCGTGCGTACTAATACATTTTATTTACCTAGTATTAATCCTTAAGAACTCGTCTTTAAAATGAGTTTCCACATTCTGCACATTGTCATATCTGTTGTTATTGTCGTTTTCTTTGAGTCTTTCCAAAACATCATTAAGAATATCTTGCACAAGTCGAAGAATTTTCTCAGAACTAAGACGCTCTCACATATATAGTTTGGAACTTCGCCTCGCAATGAATACAATTTATCAGAGCTTGGACTTGTCTAAAAAAGAGTGATCCGACTTAATGAATTTTACGACGCTAATTGTCTTGAACTTTTCTTGGAAATGCAAATAAATGTCGCGTAATAAATGAAACGATAAGAATTTTAGAAGCACACATAATATTTTGTATACTTATGCAGTGGTGATTAATAACATACGCATGAATATGAAACAACTCAAAGGCGAACTTTCTATTTTATTTCAAAAAGGCCCATATGTCAATAGAAGACATAATATTAAATAAAGTTTAAAGTTTTATAGATTCTTTTAAAACGCGTGTATGGAATGAAACACTTTCTAAAAATATTGGTAAACTTGTCTAAGCTTGTAATTCTCAAGGCGAAAACTAAAATTATATCGCGAACTCTTGAATTTTGAGCATTCTAAAGCTAGCAAGGTAGATATCGCATGTATCTCCCCTGATTGTTTGATTGCGTTAATGACCGTGAGATTCACAGTGAGAAGGCAAGCATCTCTAACAGCTACTCGTTCACGTTCGTATATTTGTATGTAGCCATTGTACGTCCAATAAAGAGCAATTGGCCTTGGCGCCGTTAGATGCCAGGGTTTCCAGTTGGTCACCCAACCAGGAACGCGTGATGTCTCGAATTCGCTTAACCTTCGCGACTTCACGTAGTTACGAAATTCTGCTAGTGACGCCGATTTCGGGGTCATGGCCTTTAAGTAGAACCATCCCAGTATTCGCCTGGATGACTGAAGGAAACGAAAACCCTGTCAGGATGGCTGGCACGGGGTTTTAACCCAGGCCTTCCGAATGCGAAGTCAACGCGCCACGCCCTGAGTCACTTCGCACGGTCGTTCATTCATGTCTCGGAATTCTTTTTCACAACTCGAACGATCAGGGATTGGAATAGATTCCCTGCAAAAACCTTTGAACCCTTTCCTCGAAGTGTTCAACAATTTAGGAAATTAATTTAGGGTATTTTTAAGTTTATGAGGTAGTTAACTAAGAATATTAAGTTATACAGGGAAGTGAGGTGTCGTGCAGTGTAGAGCAGAAAAATAACGAAGGAAATGTTTTTAGTGTTATAGTGAAGTGAAGTGAAGAATAGTACAGTGCGTTCTTTATTGCATAAACACTCAGTGCGGCTTTAGATGATAGACGTTTCTTTTCTTTTTCATGAAATTTAATATTTTAGGAATCAGTAGTTCTTATACTATTATTACTATTATTATTATTATTATTATTATTATTATTATTATTATTATTATTATTATTATTTTAGCATTATTATTACCATTACTATATTATTTGCATGACATCTATTATCTTATTTATGTAATTAACTGCCACCGGGTTACACCCAATTGCAGTTTAAATAAATTTATCTTATCTTATCTTTATTATTAGATCGCTAATCTTAACAGTAGCATACCAATGAAGGAGGGGCAAACAACAGACCACGTCTTTATCTGTTTCTTTGTTTAGGTAAGGAGGCACTGCATCATCATTTAGGGCTTATATTATTAAGACTTCTCTGAACGCTGAGTGATATTTTCATCTTTCAACGCTTGTCGGAAGTTTACAAAACAATTCTAAACGTTCATCACGCGTAATTGCTTTGAGAAAATCCAGCGTTCTCCTGCAGCGAGTCCTGCCCTCAATCAGGTTCTGTCGATGTACAAAACTGTTGTTATTTTGGTGCAACGTAGGAAATATTGAACAAGTCCTTTGAAAAAAAACCAACGACGTAACAATAAATGATCCCGCAGATAAGACTGGAAAAACATGTTCAAAATGCTTATGTCGTTTTCATTACTAAAAACTGAAAAATAAAATTATAAAAAATATTGTAATGTATTGGTGAATATGCACAGCGTTAGTTTTTATTTTCTCGCTACGGAAGAGAAAGTTCAGTACGGATGTGCGAATTTTTGGCAGAAAAACTCTTATTACAGGGCTCTGGTAACGGAAAAGTGGATAAATACAGTTGCTATATTTAGAAAAATTCTTCCATCACGTGGTGTAGCCAGAATTCATGTTTTGAGGGTCCTTGATACCAAAAAATCTAATGATGGCAAAAAGTGTGTCTCTCTGTCTGTCCGTGAACAACGCTAGCGGTTAAACTGTTCGGCCGATTTTCTCCAAAATTGATATTCCCCCAATCGATCTGGCTGATGTTACTGCCTCTTGAATTTGAAATGGATATTTTAATTTTTGAGGGTACTTTACATGAAACCCCAGGAACATTTTACAAATTTTCAAAAAAATTGCTCCAATGATTTTCATTAAATTTTGTTGATGGATGGTGTGAAGGACGTTTAAGATAATGGTGTAGTATTCATGTTCGTTAAAAATCTTGTTTTTTGGAAATTGCAAAAGTTCAAAATTTTTTCGGAGTCTTCGTATAACTAAAAAACTAAAGATGAAGATTTTTTCCTTTAATGAAATTTGTTCCTTACAGATATATTTTAAAATAAGGTCATGTACAATTTTTCGAAAATATGAGTACTTTTTTAATGTAAATACTGGCGCGAAATAACCGTTTTAGTACCACTATACTAGTTGAGTTTGAAGTATGACGGTAAACGTCTACCATATATCTATTATAATCTGAAATATCAAATGAATTGGGGCATGGTAAAACCTTCAAATATTTGTTCGCAGTGTAGTGAAAGTGAAGGTAAACGAAAACGGAAAAAGTCATTTTTCTTCAAATGACCTTTGGTTCGGATCTGCCATTATTATTTCGAGCGCCTCAATTCAAACGGTGGTCATGTGGAACCACTTTGCGGAAACTCTGGCATTCTTGTACAGCCAGGATTGCCCGAAATCACGTTGAAATCTTGTTTTATTATCTGTCTTTGTAGAGATCAGTTGTGAAATCGGAGCAACATTGTAAATGTCGAACAAGTTTTTAAGAACAAAAAGAAAAGCGAAGCCATCTGTGTCCCGGCGGAAAAAACAGAGCAGAAGATGTTCAAAATTTCTGCCTGGCAAAAAACGTTATACACCCAGAAGGAGTGGTCCAATATTATCCCATTTCCGTATACATGCATACCATTGATGTGTGAGAAAATGATTAGATCCACACTATCTTAATGTATAGGACTCCCACCAGAGTGCATTCGCGATGTCACCGTCCTGTTGTTGGGCAGTTATCAGTCAACTGTTGTGAGTCGGAGAGTGAAGAACGGCGTTTACGTACAGTACGAAGCATCCGTGATGTCGCGCAGACGCTTTCGACAGTGTATCCTCCAATCGACATTTGACATAGGCCACTTTATTAGATTTTATTATTAATTCTGCAATTAAGTGTAGTGACTTGGTAACAGAATATCTTAACTTTACATGCGTTACGTTTACATGGCTAATAATCAGTTACAAAAAAGCTAGTTAATTAAAAGTAGTATTAATAATAATAAATAGTGCATAATATCACCGCGCAAGCCTTACTCCACTTCACTACACTTCACTGCTCTGCACAATACTTAACTGTAACGCATTTCTTCCGCATTCTTTTCCCTCCACTTCATAACACAACACTGCGCTGTGCTGCGCTACATAAATAGTAATAAAATGTTAACAATAACAAGAATAATAACAATACTAGTAGAACTGCAATTAATATTAACAATTAAATAATTTAATAGAAAATACTACTAATTTAACAGTAGAAACTTAACACTGATACATTGGCCAAAAATATAATTAGCAAGAAAACGTATTTATTTTTAAACTTGCTCAAGCTTTGAGGAAAGGGTTCTAAGATTGCCGCAGGCAAACTGTTGTAGTCTCTGATGGTTTGGTTTGTAAATGAAAATTTCCCGACGCCCGTTTTCTGTATTCGTGTGTAGATTTTATGCACGTGATCCGCTCTACCGAAGTATGATAGTTTTCCTAGACGACGGTGGATTCTATTCCAAGCAGGATAGCCTGTGAATGCTTTGTACATAGCATAGAGTTGCAACTTATCCGCCTCTCTTCGAGTGACTCCCGTACACCTCTATGTTTTGAACCCCTGAAAGTAAAATTTCGAAACTTTGCGCTGGACGTTTTCTAGATTACCTTGCTGCGATTCTCTATACGGGTCCTAACATGCCGCGCCATATTCTAAAACGGGTCGCACTAGAGACATACAAGCTAATTCTCTACCTCTCACTGTACTCTTCTTTAGGATCCGCATAACGAAATGTAGAGATCTCCAGGCTTTCCCTACAACGAAATTTACGTGATTTTCCTAGCTCAGTTTACTGTCTAATTGTATTCCTGAATATTTGCAAGATGTGACTGGGACTTTATGAGGCTGGTTGGTCGTAACGTGCAATTGCCAGTCCTGTGGGCCATTCAAATGTCGCAGTGGCCCGATCTTGGAATCAGTGAGTACATGACTGCATCCAAGCACGACGTGCAGGCTCGGGTCGACCAAGAACCCCACCCAAGGGGGACCGCCAAGCGGTGTGGAATCCCATGACATCGGCATCCACCATTGGAGAACGTTTACAGGTGACTCAACAACATCTTGTGAATTTCCACACAGTGACCCGACGACTCGAATTGGGTTCCCACTGCCCATTGACACCAGAACACACACAGCTTTTGTATTGGTGCCGTGCCCGGAAGGCATGGACAGTGAACGAATGGCATTGCACCATGTTCACTGATGAGTCGCGCTTTGCCGGAACCTCCAATGACCCTCCTGAGTGTGGCGGACAGAAGGCACATCTTGTCTATATTCTGAAGAGACACACAGGCAAAACCCCGGGCATCATGGTGTGGAGAGTCATCGGATATGCGTTACAATCCCCTCTAATATTGCTTCGAGAGCACCGTGATACGTCACACGTTCTGCGTCCGCACGTCGGGCCGCTTATGGCACAACACCCTGGGACAGAGTTCCAACAAGATAATGCACGCCCACATACAGCACGTGTGTCTATGGACTGCTTAGAGCATGTTGAGGTCCTCCAGTGGCCAGAAAGAACTCCGGACCTCTCCATCATGGGACACGTGTGGAATGATATTGAAAGGGGAATCCGCCTCAGCACCAACCTGGAGGAACAGGTGCAGCAACTGTGGACGGACTTGCCTCAAGAGAGGATCCAAAGGCTGTTTGGCGTCATTCTGAACCACGTAAGGGCATGCACTGCAGCCAGAGGAGGGGCGACTGACCAGGCGCCAACTTTCCACCTGTAAATGCCCGTGGCTTTGTCTTTCATCCCATATCGTAATCAATTCAATAAAGTCACATGGTATTTCATCATATGTAGTTTCATTCACTTCTACCCACTCCTCCTGGGTGCATCACTTTTTTTTTCAGGCAGTGTATGTAAGCTTTTACCACAAGTCAAAGTAGTTTAACGCAAACTCACAGAAAGTTATTGTAATATATTAATAAATACATGTTCGTTAGTCCTTACACACTGAAATTGCTTTTTCACTTATTTTGTAATTTATGGGGTCTTCTGTGGATCCCTCTCATTAGTATTACCTGGGTAACGAATGGCATGGAATGCAACAGTTAACGAAGTTAAAAATTAAATAAATCTAATAAATGTATACATGCGGAATTTTGAGCTCTCCTTATTCATAAAAGATATAATTTTACATTTTCAAATACATTGAAATATTCATTAAATAACTTAAGGACAATATTACCATATGTAACACAAACGTGAGCATATGAAAATAAAATATATCTGGTAGTCCCAGATCAGTGGGTTCTGGTTATTTACAGCAATATGAGTCCAAATTTTGTGCAGATGTTTTAATAAACTTAGAAATGCAATATGATAAATTTAATAAATAGCTGTTGAGACCCTGTTGTCGCACAACAGGGGTCTCAATCTTAGTAAAAGTCAACGGAATTTTTTCTTTCGCTTTACCTAATTCCCTTCGTTATTCTTTTCCTCTTCACATTTACTTCCTGTTTTATTTTCATTGTCATTATTTTCTCTTCTTCTTATCCTTCTCTAACTTTCGAATCCTTTTGTTCTGGGTGTTCCAGGTAATAATGTATCGTGGTTGCAGTTGTCACTCCAGCCCGGAGCGTCTAACGTGCAAATGAAACGCGGTTTCAGGAAGGGTCAACGATTCAGTGTTCAGCTTATTTTTATGCATTTTATTAAACAAAAAAATATTGCTGCAGGTAATATTGCTCCATTATTAATAAGTTGAAAGATAGATTATCTTCTCTTTCTGAATAAACCGATGTGTCATAATTCGAACACTAAAAATTATTAGAAATGAAACTAAATAATCAAGACCTGATTCGATAGAAATTAAATGTAATATGTAATAAAAAATGAAAATTTGAATTTATCTTAAAACACGTCACACATTAATGGCAAACATTTTAGTTAGAATATATTTATGCATATTGAAAGCAAACCAAGAATATTAAGTTGGTATTATTCAATTTTGATTAGTTAATTTTGAACACATGTCTTCGTTCTTATAATCGTACTCTTCGTTTGTCGAATAGAAAGATCAAAGTCTATTATCGCTAGGCAGAAACAGTTTCGTGAATTACGTTTCCTGCTGCAACATGCATTAGAAAACAAGTCAACTAGTTATCTATCTATACAAGTACAATAGTGCAGTGAAACAGCTCCTACATCAGAAAGGTGCGTTATAACAAAGCCTCAAAGAGATTTGGAAGTAGGATAATACCAGATATAATATTTTTGGAGATATTCCAGTTTACTTGAAGAGATGTATTTCTCACGTATCCCAACTAGTTTGAAAATATAGACTAAAGAAAAGTTATGAATTGTAAAAAAACATTTACTTCTGAAATGGGAATAGTGTGCTACAGTGTAATATTTATGATCGTTGCCATTATCCATAATTGTTTATATTTTTATTATAAAAACTAAAATTTCTTAGAATTCATATTTACCGCCCTTCTTGTGTAAAGTTTATTATACAAACAATGATGTTCCTTAATATATTAAATTCTGTAAAATTACAAATTCTAAACAGTATAATGCTACATGAAGATTCCAATTGTTCTTTGGTTTGTATATGGTATATTTTAAAACGTAACATAACCAGAGATACAAAGTTCCAATTAATTAAAAAAGTTACAAGTTCTATGATCTATGAAATCCTCTACCCAATCTTGTGGCATACAAATCTTTCTCACTGAATTCTGAAGATGGTTGGTTCCTTAGTGTAGAATCTGCGAACTAAAGTAACAAAATACACTACAGATCCAAAATAATAATTTTTGTGTGGATAAAATACTTCTACTGTATTATTTTTCAGTATAATTCAACTCTGACAAAAATTTCAGGAAACACTGTCAACATTTGTTCACTAAAATAACAAACGTACAAACTCACTCCATAAATCATAAGAAATCTACAATTTGCCCCAAGAAATATCTTGATGAATATGTGATAACCACTAGAATTTCATTTTATGGTTCTCAAATATTTCGGTTATTTTAAATATTTTTGTAATTTTGAAAATATTTTACTTTGATTACGCTGCAATTGGGTGCATTACATAAAAGTAAAAGAATCACACCATAGAGCTATTTTTAAAACAACTATTACCAGTTTTCAGCAAATTACATAATATAATGTTTACAATACTAGCATTGTACTCGTACATTAAAAGTAGTATATATTTGCTAACAGCTAATGTTTTTATTACTGTAATTTTTTTATGTAACTGTGCATTGTGAATAGTCGTTGAGTGGATATTCTTTGGAAGAGATGCCTGAAACAAGTGGATATGATCTTATCTAATATAAGGCACTTTCTAGACTATCTCATGCGTAAGAAATGCTTGCATGCTTTGCAAGTATATGTAACTGCCATCTACAATCTAGCGAAGATAACTTGTAAGCAATCGACTATGGGATTGTAATGAAATCGAAATTGCAATCGAGAAGCATGAATCTACGCCGTTGCAAATCTAACTCATGTCGACAAAAGTCGATACTGATCTGCGATGTCCCTAGGGACGCTTGCAGTCTTACACCATCTGGGTTCAGTGGTAGAAGTTACGTCCTCCCAATCGTTTCCTTCGACGCCGCCAGCTCAGCTTGGCGCTGCATGTCTCCGATCGATCACACTTTCTGCTTCCCAGGTTGACCAACGTTCTGTATTCAAAACGTAGCTTGGGATGCAAAGGTGCGTTCACTTTACGAACAAATGAACAATGAATTCCGAATCAACATAATAAAACGACTTAGTACTTTTCATACGCGTAGTATGAAGAAAGTATTGTAATGCTGCAAGAGAAAATGTATGATACCAAATTTTTTGCTCCTGTATGTAGCAAATTTCTCTCTCAAATACAGAGTGATGTCAAATTCACAGTGTGTGGGTTTTCATTGCCAAAAAAATTGTTTTCAGCAAAATCTCTGGCTGTCCGTACGTCTATTTGTCTGTGAACTACACAATCGCCCACACAGGATTTTCACTAAATTTCCGTATATTTCGTGATTGATCAACTGATGCCCCTTTAATTTGAATCAGATAATTTAATTTTTAGGTGTTTTTTACATGAAGCCCAGCCATCTTGGAGATATATGATTGACATTTTTTAATTATCCAATTTTTTAAAATATTCAATACACGCTTATAAAATTGGCGCAGGTCCATTTTTCATCGAAATCTCTATACTTCTGAAATAGCAAAGGTTTTTAATTTTTCGAGCAACTCCACAAGCTACATTATTGAAGATACACGTTTTTTTAAAGAAACCTATTATATAATATTAGATCAATAAATAATGTCATGTTTTGAATGTATGAAGAGTTTTGTTTGATTTTCAGTGACATCAAATTTTAAAAAAAATATTTAATTTTATAAATGCGAAAACAAATTTTCTGAAAATCATCTCCCATTAAAAAAACCTTACGGATAAAACACAACGCACTCAATGACATGACAGAACCCTTTTAATTAAAACTTTTGATTTTTCAAGAATTGCTCAAATGTTTTTTGACACCTGTCACCTAATATTTACTTTATATATATATATATATATATATATATATATATATATATATATATATATATATTCAATGGTTTATTGTGTATATCAACAAAAGAATGAGATGATTATTGTTTATATGGTTTTCGAAATTCCAAAATTTAAGCAAATAATGAAACATTTATAAACAGGTTCAAACTCTTTTTCCCAAAACGGCTGCAAGCTTCTTTCAAAAAAGTTCCATATTACAATTATATACACACTTCTAAAATATTTCGAAAGCAACTGTTTTATAAAACTATCAGGTGGTGCAAATTATGAAAAAAGTGAAATGTAGAAGTGTTTTTTATCAATTATCATCAATTATATGAGTATAAACGGTATAAAATATCGATTTTAGTAAAAAGTGAATAAACGCCTAAATTGTAATGTTTTCTAAATTTTGTCTGCAATAGCATTTGTTAAATGTTAATAATTTTAAAGAAACTATATTTTTAATTTACGGGCGTGTTAATGAATTCAGTGCTGAAGAATGGTGTACAAAGTTACTAATTCACCATATTTAGAGAAACAGTTTTCATGCTAATGACACAGAGATAGTCAATAAAAATTAGACGTTCCGTGGAAATATTCTAAATAATTGCACACTTCTCTCGTAGCTATGCCCCGAGCAAACCTGCTGAACTTTGTAGTGAACCTATAATCATTATTTTTAGAGGGGCAAGTTGATGCCTGGAGCAGTGGATTGTAGGTAGTAGAATTGCTTGCCGCACTACAACTTTGACAACTCAGGATTGAAGTCTACGTTCGAAGGACCATCACCTTCTTTATGTTAAGGCGAGGTGATCGCCCTTGGATAATATGAAAAGGGTTCTGACATCCTAATGGGAGCTATCGTGGAGGGAGATCTATAGACTATGAAACTTGTTTAAACAAATTATAATTAGAATGTTTTCTAAATTTTGTCTGAAATAACATTTTTTAAATGTTAATAATTTTAAAGAAACTATGTTTTTAATTTACGGGTGTGTGTTAAAGAATTCAATGCTGAAGGATGGTGTACAAAGTTACTAATTCACCATATTTAGAGAACCGGTTATTACAACAGTCACAAAAGTGCATTAATTTGCAAATAAGGATGGCAATTTTTCTTGATAATTAAGAATGCTGAATAGTTAACTCAGCTGAGTACACTTTACAAAATGATTTAAGGTATACTGCAGTTACCATAGACTAAATAATAGAAGCATTTGTGTTCATGAGCACGCTAAATGCATGATTGGATTTAATCAACAATTACACCATACACACAATTACACCCATTGCACGAGAGGAGTGCCAGCACCACAGTGACACATCAGTTGGTGCATCGCAGGACGCAGCACACGTGATATATGCAGGAGGCAGCACCCAGACCACCAACATCAAAGTAATGATGTGAATAGTGCATTCGGCAGCAAACAGACACGGACATTTCAAGTATAACAGCGGAGGCCCGACAGAATAAGTTCCATTAGAACGATGCAAATAAATGTCACATTTACAAAGTAAAATACTTTCATACGCAGACATCAAAGTTACCATGTCACAGGTAAGAAGACTGAGCGGAAGGCAGAAATAGTTACGTTCGCCGCACGAGCGAACACCTGACTAGTCAGTTCCGTTAGAACGATGCAAATAAATGTCACATTTACAAAATAAAATGTTTTCACGCGCACGTATCAAATTAATTATGTCACAGGTAACACGAATGAATCGAAGGCAGACAGATGCGTCCTCATGAACTGACTCACTTCCGTTTGAACGAGTGTTGGGGCGGAGAAAATTGGCAGTTGCCAGAACTCTGAACCAATGGTCGTTCTGGTTTTTAGCCACTGGAATTTACAATGATAGTAAATCAAGCTTCTTATGATAAATAAAGGTGTGTGAGAGTATTTATTAACGTAGAAATTTTGACAAGAGGATGAAGTAATAATATAATCAAATAAATAAGTGTTATAATCTTGTAGAAAGGTGAAGTGATTGTTGCGGATACTGAGTAGCGGCGCAGCGAAATCGGAACATGCCACTAACATAAACGATTTATTATGTAAATATACAAATTAATATAAACTATTTGGCCTCAAATGGACTGTGTAACAATAGCGTGCATTGCGGACTAAAGAAAAAAATTTCACCGATAATTTGTATTGAGAAAGGAAAAGGTACTCTTAGAATACTGTCGTTTGAATTGCTGTCATTTATGCGCCTACTATCCATACTATTGTGAATAATACGAGTATGCAAAAATTAATAATTGAAGAATTAATTAATGATAGAGTTAATGAGTGTAAGAATTTTTATTTCATACAACTTTCAGTTTATCAAAATATTTCAAAAAAATCTTTAATTTTATTGTGAAAAATATATTTTATAGTCGTTTGAAAAACTTATGTTGATATTCGATCTATATTGGTTTTTGATTTTATTTATGGCTCCATGGAGTCATTTGCAAATTGGGCCCCGAACCGTAACTCATAAATGCCGATTTGGTAAGATTTAGCAAGACGATACTATTTATTTCGTGATTCTCGGGTATTTGAAAATAAACAATTTTTAAAAATTTCTCTAAAACAACGTGCCATTTCCTGTTTTTAAATTCGTGAAAAGGGTTTTTGAAGACTCACGGTACCTAGAGAGTTATTATTAGCACATTTCAATTCTCTCGACAAGATAATCGACTGTCACAATTCTTACACGGTTCCCTCTAGGATATTTTAGAAAAATTCTAGAATGACACGTGTTTTTGAAGGTTTCAATGTACTATGTACAATGTATCTTCGGATACATCGTTGCACGCTGTGAATTATTAAATTTTCTTTCCGGAATTTGTAAGAAATTATATAATAATAATGGTAATGATCATATCGATCACATAATGATCATATTGACGATCAATAAATCTAATTTTGTAATTAATAAAAAACGTGGCAACTTACGGCACATACAATAGCTAATTTGATTCCTTTCAATAAGATAAATCGATTAACACTCTTAGCTGATTCCGTCTAGAATATTTTGGAAGAATTTTAGAAGTATGTGATGCCCTGCATGTGACACAGCATATAAACAATGCACTTTGGAGTATATTGTTGATATGCGGTGAATTGCTGAATTTTCTTTCTGGCCGTCTACACGTAAACTTAACGGCTTTAGGCATCATTGAACGTAATTTTGCAACGAAAAAAAATTAATAATCTTAATCAATACTTTTTACGTAAATTTCTATGCCCAAAAATGGATGGGTCAAGTAATATGTATAAACATTTTTATTATGAATCGCAATAAAACTTTTCAAAGTGAAAATTATTCCCAGAGGTGCAACGCTAAACTAGTTGTCTGTTTTTTTTTTTATTTTATGTCGCATCAACTACAAAAAGGTTATTAGCGACAACTACAAAATAACAATATTTTTGTACATAGGAAGTTATGACATTTATAGGAACATTCACATTACATTATTAACGTTTATACACATGTCTTATATATCCCCGTACAATTTTATGCTTTTCAAAAACTTGAGAAACCGATTGCATTGATCTTTGTCCTTTAGTACACTTGACATGTTCTCAACTCCATGTCTCGTCCGGTCAGTCTCAAACCTGGGGCACAGAAATAGATGATTAACAAACATAGAAACATTACACATATTACACATAACAGCTGTTTCTCCTGTCATCAGATGGGCATGTGTGAGCTTGGTGTGACCTATTCTGCATCTAGTTAACACAACCTGGTCAGCTCTGCAGAAGAATGTGGCTGGATTGTAGTCATCATATTCACATATACTTCTTAATTTACATTGGGCGTTGTTATTCCATTCCTGTCTGTCCAATTCTTGTAATTTTCTTTTGATGTTGGCGTGATAGTCCTGTGGTATTATGGGAAGGTTACTTCTTTCATCAAGTTGTGACGCCTCTTTTGCAGATCTGTCTGCCAGCTCATTCTCCTTGATACCCACATGAGCCGGGATCCATCCAAAAACTATGTCTTTACCTTTAAAGTTCAAGTTTCTTATCATACTAACAATGTCTAAAGCTAGCGGGTTTCCTGAATAAAAGACATTTCCAATAGTCGACAGAGCCAATTTGGAGTCTGTTACTATCAAAAATTTACGTTCATTGTCTTCGCGAATGTAGTCTAGTGCTGTGATGATGGCATATAATTCGCTGGACAGGACTGACTACTTGTCGGGCAGTTTGGTTGGTATTACTCTCGTTGACGTTACAGCGGCACATCCCACCAAGTTGCTACTTTTCGAGCCATCTGTGTATATTTTGTTGTAGTTCTCATATTTGGCAATTTCTTCTCCTATTCTGGCTCTTGTCTCTTGGTTGTGAATTTTTGATTTCTTAGGATTGTTTGTCAGCTCCTCAGCTTTAATGTCCTGCATGGTCCATGGTGCATAGTCAGTGATACTGATGGATTTAAGAGGAGGAATTTTTTCTGATATTGTGCTTAGTATTTGCATAGCCCGTACAGTGATTGGTTTTGGTAGTTTCTTTTTGAAACATAATTTCTTCCTATGTCTGTATGTAAGCTGGTAAATTTGGTTCACAGGGTTGCCACAGTTAGCTGTAACTTTGATTATATATCCTACAATTAGATTTCTTCTTCTTTTATCCAGGGGTGGTAAATTAGCTTCCTGTAACATGCTTATCACCGGACTTGTTCTATATGCTCCGCATATAAGCCTGGCACCAGTGTTATTGATAGGATCGTGTATTCTTTTAATATTCTTATTTGCAGCATCGTAGAATATGCTGCCATAATCCATTTTAGCCCTGATCAACGCCTGATATGTTCTTCTAAGCACAGTATAATCGACCCCCCACGCCGAATGGCTTATGATTTTCATCAAGTTTAGCCTTTTCGTGCATTCCACTTTCAGGCTTTTAATATGAGGTATCCAGGATAGTCTTTCGTCAAGTGTCAGGCCTAAGACTTTTAAGGTTTTACATTGTTTTATCTTGTGTTCACCGATATTCAGGGATAGAGTCTTCTCAGTGGATCGTTTCCTGGAGAAAATTATGAATGTGGATTTCGTCTTGGAGAATTTTAGACCAACTTCAGTGGAGAACTGCAGGATGGTGTCTAAGATGTTTTGCGCTATAACTGCTATGGAAGTCAGATGTTTACCAGTGATGCATATATTACAGTCATCCGCATACATGCTTACTATCACGGGAGGTTTGATTTTGGTCTGCAGTTCATTTATTATCAACAAAAACAAGGTCACACTAAGCACAGAGCCCTGCGGTACTCCATTTGTCAGCATATATCTCTCTGATAAGACTCCTCTTACTCTGACATTAATGTAACGTTCTTTAACGAAGTTATGCACGAACTTAGCTATGTTGCCTTTAATTCCATGTTTCGTTATTATGTCCATAATACGCCGTCGCCAAACCATCTCATATGCCTTTTCGATGTCGAGGCTTAGTACCACTGTGAACATGTTATTGGCGAATCCATTGTAGATGCTGTTCTCAATTATTGCAATGCTGTCTAAGGCAGATCGGTTCTTGCGAAAACCACTTTGATGAGGCGATATTAGCTGATGTTTTTCTAGGTACCATTTAAGTCTGTAGTTCACTACCTTCTCAAGTAATTTACACAGACAACACGTTAGGGCAATAGGCCTGTAGCTGTCTATTAAAAATTGGTCCTTACCAGGCTTGTGAATTGGAACAATAACCGCTTCTGACTATTTTTGTGGGAATACATTGTTTAAATATAGATAATTGTAAATGTCTAAAAGAACACTGATAGCTTCTTCAGGGAGCATCCGGATAAATATGTTAGGTATTCCGTCGGGACCGGCGCTTGTGTCTTTTAGTTGACGTATATTGACCTTAAGTTCTCGGAGCGTAATGGGTACATTCAGTTGTATGGAATCATCTATTTCATCTTCTTCTACTTCCAGATTTAGGGGAGATTTCTCAGTTTCTTCTTTATGTTTCGTGAAGCTATCCGCAAGGTTCGCATCACTAGAATTTGAGGCGAAAAACTTTCCAAAGCTATTTGCAATATCGCACGGGTCATGAATGAATTGTCCGTCTGGCGTATACATAGACTTCGGGTAATTTGTTCTGAATTTTCCATCGATAGCGTTTATTTTCTTCCAAGCCTCCGTGTAGTTCAGTTTACTGTTTAAGGATGAAATGTATTTCTTCCAGCAGCTCCTTTTAGATTGTTTTATGATTCTTCTTTCCCTGGCTCGTGCTGATTTAAACTTGAATTGATTTTCATTTGTGTTATGTTTCTTAAAGACATTAAACCAGTGCTTGTAATTCTTAACCGCTTCTTCACATTCCTTTGTCCACCAAGGTAGTTTCTTCTTACTTTTAGTATTTTTTGTTTTGGGTATAGTCACATCCGCTGTCGACAGTATAAGTTCTGTAAAGTTGTTCACAATATCATTTATTTGCACTGAATCGTCGATGTTCAATTTCTTAAGGTTCTGAACTTTGCTCGCAATGATGTCTTGGTACGACTTCCAGTTGGCCTTTTTAAATATCCATCTGGGCATATAGATGTCCTCAGGAATAATCGAATTATCATATGACAATGCTATAGGATAATGATCACTGTTGTGAAGGTCTTCCATCACGTTCCATTTTAGATATCTGGCCAAAGTTGGACTGCAGATGCTTAGGTCGATGCAAGATGAGTTGCCGCTACCCGCATTGAAGTATGTAGATTTTCTGCAATCGTTCAAGACTATAAGATCTTCATTGTTCGCAAATTCACCAACAATTTTCCCTCTACGATCAGTTCTGGTTGATCCCCAAATCAAGTTGTGGCTATTAAAATCGCCGACTATCAGTACCGGGCCAGATATTTGTGAATATAAGTTGTCTAGGGGGCGAGATTCTAGCTGAAACGCATTAGGAATGTATACGTTACACAGATGAAAGCTACTACCGCCAATATGCAGCCGTATCACACATACTTCTAAGTCACTTGTAATAACGCATTCACTGCACTTGATCGACGTATGAACATAAATTGCAACACCGCCACTGGCATTTCCACATATCACTCTGTTTTTATAAAAACATTGATAACCTTTTATATTAAAATAATACTTATTTTTGAAATTGGTTTCTTGGATACACAGTATATCATAGTTTTCGTCTTTTAGAATCTTCTGAAGAAATTCATATCTAGTGAAAAAACCGTTCACATTCCATTGTAAAATTCTTATCTTCATATTTGAAGATCTTCGCTTGTTAGGTCGTCGTTGTCAGACGATTCCTTTGAAGAATCTGAGATGACTGGGTCCTTAAGTTTCTTCATAATTCTCGTAAATCTTGATTTTATTCCTCTGTCAGACAGTAATGGATATATTTCTTTAAGCATTTCAATTAGCCTGCCTGTCTCTTTGGTGTAACTAAGAGATATTTGAAGAGGGTTACTTAAGCCATAAGTATTTTCCAAAAAGTCTTTTAGTTGCTCGTACGTTAGTACATTGTTGGATTCTTCTATTCTTTCTTTCGCTGGGGCTAGTTGCTCCACTATGCTTTTCTTGTTGCAGACACTACTAACGGTGTTCTCCCTGGATACCTTCCTTTTCTTTTTCTTAGTTTGTTTTGCCGAACCGTTAATTTTTCCTTGGCGACGGTTGAATTGTTCTTCCTGAAGTTCACTTGAATTGTTGCTGGGAATACTTGTGATCTGTGATAAGGCTCTCTTAACAGGCTTGCCTTGGTCAAGTGGGGGAAATTCATGGTAACTAGGAACCTTATCTCTTTGTTCGTTGTCAGCGGCTACATTGTTATCAATTATGTCTTCCGATTGGTTGAGGTTAATGTCTCCTACATTTTTACAGT
>BLKR01003361.1:100648-148951 GCA_011170035.1 Teleogryllus occipitalis
ACACACATACACACACACGTGCATATCCTTTCGCTCCTGAAAGATAAAGCTATGATTCTCTCATCCCTATTTGCAATTGCATCCCTATTTGCAAAACATCTGAGCAATGAAAACCGGGTTTCAACTGAAATGTAGTTACTTCATAACACCAAACCTCCTCACTTGACAAGGTCTTTCAATCCGCAAGTGTTAAAACCACGATTACATCGTGCTCTACAGTAGGACTTCCCGCGTGAAAGTCTCTTGGCAAGCGCATGCAAGCAAAGGGCGACCCGCCCACAATGGTCCCAGTGCAGGCGAAGGGCGGCGCTTCCTCCGAGCGCTGAATGCGAGGACTGAGGACCGAGGGCTGAAAGCGGCCGCTGTATCTGCGCGTGTATCTCAAAGCCGCGCGCGCCGGGGCGGCCAACGCGCGTTGCGGCGGCGCGTGCCGGCCGCGTCACCGGCCGGAAATCGCTGACCCCCCGGCGGACGCTTCCGCTCGCCCCCACGCCCCGCCCGCCCACCCGCCCCGCCCCGCTCCGCCCCGCCCCGCTCCGCCCACGCCTGACTGCCGCGCTGTCGCCGCGCTCCCGCCCCCGCTCCGGCGTCCTCGCTCTGGCTCTTCCT
This sequence comes from Teleogryllus occipitalis, assembly GCA_011170035.1. Lineage (NCBI taxonomy): Eukaryota > Metazoa > Arthropoda > Insecta > Orthoptera > Gryllidae > Teleogryllus > Teleogryllus occipitalis. The sequence goes on from BLKR01003361.1 coordinate 101,258, forward strand.
CCACGCTCCCTCCGCCACACTGTTCACTCTAAAATGAGCTTAAAGGCCCATTCACAATGCAAACATAAGCATAAGCATGGCGTTAACATAAAAGTTAGGACTACGTCTACAAGTTCACAATGCAAACATAAGCATAAGCATGGCGTTAACATAAAAGTTAGGACTACGTCTACAAGTGGACTCATTCACAATGCGTTCGCATAAGCATAACATGTAAGACGTTAACTTAAGAGCTTGCAAGCTTCAAGCTTCTGTGCTTATGCTTATGTCAGACATAAGGAATGAGCCAATCACAGTTCGTTAACTCAAAATCGAGTATCGAAGTCGATAGGCGAACTATTCATGTCGATTCGTGTGCTGCGTCTCATAGCCAATAGAAACTCTTATTTGCCTATGTTTATGTTCGACATTGTGAATACGCCAACTCTTCGCTTGTGTTAATGTCTATGTCTATGTGTTATGCTTATGTTTGTGATTGCATTGTGAATGGCTAACAGCTTTTCTTCAATAACTAGGGAACGAATTTTCATGTAAATACACATTTTTACAGGGACAAGAAACCTCCATTCACTAATATTTTTTAGACAACACAATATTCTGAACTGATTGGAACCAATTTTATTTTACATATTTTTACATATTTTGGAAGAATTACAGATTTTTACATATTTTATCTATTGCTACATAATTCGTTACATTTTTGTGTATTTATAGGTTGAAATTGAACATTTCACTTGCGATGTTCGAAATATATCTTACTTGAAAACTACCTTTGTTACTGAAATACTTGCCGGCCTGGTATTGACCGGCGCGTGTATAAACGCCGGACCGTCTCTTAATTGTCAAACTTACCTCCCCCTCGCCCAAAATGCGTCTTGGAAATCGCGTAATCGGGATCAAGGATGAGCGGATGTAGTATATGAAGCAGAAGGAACTTCAAGCACCGTTCTCGCACTCCTCGCCGTTCTCGCCGTCCTTACCGTTCTCGCCGTCCCCACCGTTCTCACTGTCCTCACCGTTCAGGTCGTCTTCACCGTTCAGGCCGTCTTCACCGTTCAGGCCGTCCTCACCGTTCAGGCCATCAGTAAGTTCTCAACGCCACCCCCACTGTCTTTGCCTCCCCCCATTATTACCGCCCCCCCCCCACACCCGGCCCCCGCGCCTTGAGCCCTTGACCTCGTCTCCCCTATTACTCTCGTCGTTCTACATGTTCTAGATGTTCCCTCCTTTTTGAGCATCCTCCCTATCTTCGCCATTCCCGGCGACTTCGCCTCTCTGTCACCAGCAACGTCCTCACACACGTCCTGCCCTCACCGCTCCGCTGCATCCACGCCATCATTGCTCTGCCATCTGCCCATCCATCCACACTTCAAAAGCCCCCGCCCCGCCTTCGCAGGGAGTTCGATGACGGGCGTCAGTCACATGAATAGGCCGTACTCGAACGAGGACACTGCCGGAGATGACTTGTCCTTTTGACATTTGACGTGCCCTTGAGGCTACCGCCTTCGCGTTTGAAATGCTGCAAAGCTGTAAGTGAGCTAGCTTTTTAAGTAATTTGTGTTCATGAGTTCGAACTCAAATCACTGTACTAGGAATTTGCGAAGATCCAAGAAAATTTGCTGTAGGTTTCGCAACGTTTCATCTGTTCCTCTCATTCATCATACCGTTAGCATTATCATTTGTTGCCTGCCAGCATAACTTGCAGTTATGTTGCCAGCAGTGAGTAAGCTGAGCGGTAGATGTCAAAGCAGCTCCAAGGGAAGAAATAGAAATAGAAATCTTTCTTTACAACGATGATACTGCTTCTCTTTCACTAATGACTCTGAGGTTAAAATTCATGTCGATCCATCCATTTCCACCTATGCACATAAGACTGAGGCACAGGTATCAAACTAAAGATCTGTCCCCTGTTGGAACATTACTGAGGGTAGACTATCACGGCACAACTCTTAACCGTCTTTTTTACCCACAGCACTCGGCATTTGTTTTCCCTCTTCTGCACGTTTCCACGGATCTCGAGATTATATATTTAGTTTAATTGATTGATTGAGTTTCCGGGCACGTCAACCGCTGGGATTATTAGGCCCGTTAATATTGTGAATAAATTTATGCCGGGACGTAGTCGTTTCTCCCCCGCTGGATTGTGAGGTCCGGTGCCGGCCTTCATGACGGTTTGAACAGACTTTCTTTCCCCAGGTATTTCCTCCAGCGGGGCACCGACAGTCGAGACAAAGCTCTAATCTTCGTCTGATCTCCTGATCCGTGACACGTACAATAAACAAAAAAGAAAGATCGCACGCGGTTCTCTGTTCACTTGTTAGCGCTTCGTTGCGGCATTCGCCTGGTATTGACCGGAGAAATTACGGAAAACTATCGATCAGAGCAGTTGACCGCTAGAATTATCAAGACACCAACTTCGCTACTTTTTCCTCCACTCGAACCCTAGCATCTTCATGTCAAAGACGTTCCAGAGACAGCGACGATATTGAATTTAAGCTAACTCCCCTGGTTTTTAAATACATTGCCATTCATATTTCCTTATCTCTAATTTTCTTTACAATGTAGCTTTCTTCAAACGAGAGTAAACTTAAACTATTTTAATTTGCCTTCCTCATCTCTTTCTCTAGCTCTGAAAGTGTTTCTCTCGCTCTGATGTTTCCATGTATATGCGCCTCTGTTTCACGCACATTTCATCTTGTCTTTCGTTTTTCACAGTATAGGACAATGTATTTAAATTATTTTTTTAATTTCTATGAATTATTGATTGCACCAATTATTCTTTAAGAAATTAATTTTATATGATTCTTTTACGTTATTCATTACTTATATTACTCAATTTCTCTTGATTTTAAGTTTACCATGACGACCGTTTCAACTCCAACTGTTAACATTCTAATCTTTTTCGTTTTTTAGCTTTCGCAGTGGAAACATTAATATCCATTTGTTACTTTATATCGCAGATACAATTGAAACAGACTTGTTTTTTCACATAATAAATGCAGTTCCCGTTTTCTTTGTTTCTTTCCTTTTTATTTTGCTTTGCACAATTCCTTGCATTTCCCAGACACTCCCAAGTGAATGCCGGAGCACTACCCTACAATTCAGTCCACGAAGCGCCCGCTATCCGTCATTTCAAATTCTGCCCTCATTCCAATTGTATATTGTTGCATTTTCATTACATGTCTATCGTTTCTTTCCGTCTTGTGCATTGGACTCTAGGATACAGAAATGACCTTACGGAAACGGACTTCCATGTTTTCCAAACCTTACATGTTGAGCTTCAGCAAAACTGTGTCACACACCCCGTCTGTACAGCCCTCGCCGCCCTCTCGCCGCCCTCTCGCCGCCCTCTCGCCGCCCCCTCGCCGCCCCCTCGCCGCCCCCTCGCCGCCCCCTCGCCGCCCCCTCGCCGCCCCCTCGCCGCCCCCTCGCCGCCCCCTCGCCGCCCCCTCGCCGCCCCCTCGCCGCCCCCTCGCCGCCCCCTCGCCGCCCTCGCGCTCCCCTTTTGCATCATCGTTGCCGCCCCCTCCAGCCTCGCCGGCGCAAATGGTGGGTCGCGGAGGCACGCACTCCTCGGCCGGAAGTGGTGCTGACCGCGGCCTCCGGCGGCTGCCGCCGTCGTCCCCGCCCCCGCCGCCCCTCCCGACGCGTCGCCGCCGCGGACGCCGCCTCCGCCGCCATTAGCGTCTCGCCGGCGTCTTATCGCCGCGGCTACGCGTGTCCCAACGCAGCGTCGCCGCCGCCGCTGCCGTCCTCGCCGGAAATTAAACCGCTCCGCGCCGCGCCGCTCTCTGTCGACACCAGCGCCCGTCACGGCCGGCCGGCGTACTACGCACTTTCGCACCGCTTGTCGCGCGCCTCGCGGCTCCGGGAGGAACTCTGTGAATGAAACCTCCGCTGCTAGAGGGCAATCGTGCAGCCGTGGAGACTTGAGGCTGTGACGAATAAACTGCGTGTTAATTCAAAATAATATAAGGAGGTTTTAGTGCGTATGCATTCAGAATATGAATATTTAATTCTAAAAAATGATTCAATAACTCGCTACACAATTTCTATTACGAATGGCATAATATTAAGAGACCAAGCTTATCAAAAGGTAGCTGTGGGCTAGAATTGTGGTCTATTTGTGATGAAGCATCTGAGTAATGTGTTATAGTTGCCTTTCACGAGATGAATAAGGGTATCGACGGGAATATCAAGATAGTGATTAATAACAAAATTTTTCAAGCGTGTCAGCGTGTTAAATTTTAGGATATTTTTAGATTGCTGATTTGATTGGGAATACCATACCAATAAACTTTTGAATAAATGTAAATCGGCTATGAGCATTATGAAATGTTTGAGAACGTGGTGGGGCTCCAATGCTACTTTTTATTATTAATTTATATAGTATTAATTAGATCCAGAAGCGAATATGGAGGATTTTTATGCCCTAATGCATAGATGCAACATTTGATATGTTACAAAAAATTCAGAATAGGACCTTGAGACTTATAATGGAATATAGGAATAGCACCGCAACAAATTAATTTTCAGCGGAATGAAAAGTTCCCTTGTTTAAAATAAGATTGGAAGAAATGTGTTATAAATACATGTTGAGATGCATATTATTAAATAAGTCCACTATTGTAAATGGTTTAGAATCAATAATGAATTTGGTGGATCAATACATAGTATAAGAAAACTTTCAAAAACCACTTATTGGAAAGTGATATCAACATGTCCGTTTACCAAATTATGTAATTACAAGATCTGACATTTACTTTAAATAGCTCTATAAATCTCAGTTTTCGTACCTCAATTCAAAAATTAATTTCTCTAGTGGTGAACAAATCCTGCACTTTGATCTGGTGGATGCTGAATTTAATAACATTCTCCCAGAAACCAATGTCACTGTATGCATTTTTACCAATGGTCCAAAATATGAACAAATGAACGCCCGGAAGGTGGTTTTGCTTCCAGGTATGCCAAAGAAGAATATATGTCTTCTTATAAAGCCTTAAATTATGTTTTGACGTACTATACTAGAGAGAGATAAGCATTGAATGAAGATATTGAACATTCCATAGAAGGTAAAATATCTCATCTCAGTGTACTAGATTCAGAAATTGCTCTGGCTAAGGCATTGGATAATGTGAGCAACATAGTTAACCATTTCATCAGTCATTATTCTCATCTAACACAAGGCAAATGAAGGAATCAAATTGGAATTGTTTTTGAGAAATAATTAATTAATCCTTTCGTAATCGTGTGTGCCCGTTCGCAATCGCCCGTTCGCAGTCACCCGTTTGCGATGCCCCATTCGCGATCGCCCGGTCTCGATCGCTCGTTGTCTACCGCCGCCGTCCTGGAAGACGCCGGCGATGTCGTTCTTTCATAGCCTACTCCTTACGCCCGAATTTCACGTTGGCCCCATTCTCTACAGAGTTCCGTAATTCGCCACTTCCATCTCCCACCATCCAATCTCCCTCTTCTGACCACTACCCATTAAAACTACCCATTTAAACATCGTTGCGATGTTTCAAAACTAGTTTAGTAATCTTTAAAATAAAATTCATGAGCAGAACATTTAGTAATGAAGATTAAACTGAAAACAAACTAAAAATAGTAAGATCAAATAAAATACTCAGACTGAAAGCCTGAGCGCCCACAGAAATATCAAAAGGTTACAGCTTCCTGAGGTCGCTCAAGAAGAGTACGGGGAAAAGAGAGGAAGCCTTACATCCACAGCATACGCCGCCTCTCCGTGTGCGAAACACAAGGAACGACGTACGAAAAAACAGGGAATCGGGTTCATCCTGAGCGAGAGATAGCTTGCGCGATGAGGATAGTGCCATTAGTGCACTCTGTGGGGGATAACGTGAACTTCTGTGCCACTTCGCTTGTGGCACCATCCCGTCCATAAGAGACGCATACTAACCTGCACAGAGATCTTCATACAACGTTAAATGGACATACATGGTGTCAATTCGTAGGTGACTCAGAGGTTTAGAAGGAGGTCGGCAGATGGCACTACGTCCTGTGCGTTTGAAGAGTGTATTGTTAGACAAACTAAGAACGAAGTGCTCGTTCAAATGAATTATTATGAAAAAATATTTTGAAGAAACAATTCTTTATATACAATTGTGGTGAAAATTTGCTGTCCTTCCTTTTTTTTTGGTGGTGCCACGGCACACTGGCACTACCCTACAACCCGCCACTGCATCTCACTATACCCAAGTCGCTTGTGTTGCTGCCGTTGCGGAAGCAATTGTTTGCGCGACTGGCGGTCTTCTTTGAGCCACTGGGGTCTCACCCTCTGCTCAGATTAAGCATTCCCTGGAAGGACGGTTTGCCAGGAAGCACCTCGCGGCAGAGAGTGGATGAAATCGGCGTTTTTGGAAAATTATGGGTGAAGGGGTGGGATAAAGAGGAAGAGAGAAATAAAGTAAGAAAGACAGAAAGAAAGAGAAGAAAACAGAGAGAGACAAAAAAAACTGGAAGTGCGATAGAATGAACTGGGAAAATGGAATACAATTAGGGAATGAAAATTGAAGATTCGTTTCCCGCAAAGCGGATCTCCTAAGAGAAACTTCAAGATATAATAAAAAATAAAGGAACACACAGTTTGTTTTATTTTTATACACATCAGATTTACTATGTCATGGCAACACTTTGCTGTATGTCTATACTTGTTCCTATAAAGTGTAATTCAGAAAATTTATCATGGCATTTTTATAAGTTTTCGTAAAAAAATATACCATTATATTTGAATAGTGTGATGCTACTCTTCTTATTCTATTTATAACAAGTTTTATATGACGTAATGTACTGAACTGAGACATGTTAGGGAGTAATTAGAATATTTACATATTACATGGCAACGATAATTTCCTGGATTTTATGTGCTTTTCTTTTCGATTACTTTCAACTAAAGATTTCATACATGAATCACTGTCATCATGAACTAACGTGTAATCAATGAATTAAACCATGAATTAATATGCAAAATGTTTGGAGTTTACATTTCATACTTTCATGCTTTCTACTTTTTCCGAAGCTCTCACAACTATTTCGATGTCAAGTTAGAGCTTTAGTGACGCAGCTTCCTAAGTGTTCTCTAACAAAACAAACTCATGTAATGAATAATTATGTTTGTTATTATTACCTATTTCTTCAAACTAATAAGTTTTTTTTCGTATTTAAAATTAGAAACCTAATAATTATTCAAACATTAAACATAATCCTATATTGAGTTCCACATTATACTCGTATATTGTAACAGTTCATTGATTCACGCCGTAACTAAATGTGAAATACGCGGAATGCGCGATGTAAACGGGAACAGGAAGAGCTGCCTTTCGCCGCCCCCGCCCCCATGCCCTTTGAGTTCCCTTTGTCACTGCTTTCTAGGAAAGGACGCCCATTCACCATTTTAGCCTCACGCCCATCAACGCCTTAAACCGCTCGGCCCAGTTGTTACCGAATGGTGGAGCTTCGAGTTTCCCAGAAAGAAAATAAACGTAAATTACCATTTTGAGAATTTTAGCCACTTTTGCAAATAATTTTCAACGGGCAAGCCCCGATATTTGATTGGGAGAAGTTATGCCCCATTCCCACACCATTCTTTTAATTACAACGAAAATAAGTTATTGGGGCTGCAAAATAGCTTCAGAGTTTTGGGAAAGCCACAGAAGCTGAATTGGGTTGTTTACAAAAGTTTGGCCACAGTCCACGCTTGGCACAATGGAAAATTCTGAGAGGCAATTATTTAAGAACTAGTAGTTTATCGCAGCGTAAGAATTATTGAATGTTGAAGACGTTGTCAATGTTACCTTGTCTTAGGCGAACAGAAGATTGTTTTCTGTCGTAATTCGAGCGTAATACTATTGCAGCAAGGTTTCTACGCCAAACACCTATTTCCACAGAATTTTCACAGCTGTAAGATAGCCCCCGCTACCAACAGTCAAAAATCTATTATTTTCAATGCAGCCAGGATGTGAATTACTACTACGTCTTTTAAATGAAGGGACTATCTTTTGTGAAAATACTCGGCTGAAAATTCTCCAACAATTGACTCTGGTGGCGTCATATTAAGAAATGCATATGATTCCTCGAAGTGCCAACAATGCAGGCCCCCAGTATCTGGCGCGATCTTCCGAGCGTCTATGAAAGCAGTTCAACTTTTCAAGCAGGTTGTCTTTCCAAAGAGTTTCATACGAAAGTCGTCTTTGCCTTTCTCTCTGGAAGCCAGCCCGCAGTTTTTTGAGACAAAATAGTGTAAGTGAAACGCGGGACGTTTAAAATGCATACACTTTGCTGTTAATTAGCGCCAAAGATGTATGAACCTTTCTTCTTATAATGCACGCCTGTAATATCTCATTCCTTCGCGCATTCCACGAAGGAAGAACGGCAGGGCAAAGTTAATTAATAATCCTTTCTTCCTGGCGATAAGGGAAGGGAACACACTATTTTTAAATTTCTTTCCCCAGCCGAGTTAATTTACAATAAAATAATTGACTTGATTACAGAAAACACATGAGAAACAAAATGATTCATTCAAGCACGAGAAGTAAAAAAGTAAATTTTGTATTATAAAGGGTTAGTGAAACAATGTCTAGATAGCCAAGTTTCAAGAATAACTTGTTAAGAGAAATTCATTTTATGAACAATGTAACAATATTGTTACCAATTCTGCTCTTAATAGTTTTTTAAATATTTCGTTCCCTATTCAGCGTTAATACTTTTGAGAAGTTTTCATGATCATTTCTAAAACATTTTGAAGGCACTGCGCTATGGATATATCACCAATTTAATTTTTTAATACGTTTTTTGTTTTCAACACTACAGTTTCGACGATACATTAGTTAGTGACAAAACAGTATGACAATGAAATTTGCCGTAAAAGAAAAATATGTGAGTTTTGTGTAGTTCAGTGCCCTGACGACAATAGTGAAAACTATTTTTCGCTATCACGTAAACTTTCTTTTGGAAACGCAATTTTATGTATTTTCAGTTGCGTTATTTATGTTGACGCAGTGCTTATCACATTCTGTTATTTTAGAAATATTATTGCCTTGTGTTGGAAGCAGAGGTGGGATGGGGAGATAGGCACAAGGAGAAGGTAAAGGAAAGTACCATTTGCATCAATCACTTGATAGTAAGATCACACAATATCTATTTTTGAAGTGTGTAAATCCGTTAACGTGAAGAACATTATGCATGTTTTTGTGTTTCTTATACTCAACGATGTCTAGGACGCCTGTTAATTCAACAAATCATTTCTATAATGTATGTGGTGAGTTTACGACTGAGTCTCAAAGACATCCCATTTCTCCGATCGACAAAAGGCGAACCAGTTGTATTTTGAATCAAAGGTAAGAGTAAGAGTTGGTCACCACAGAACTTTTGCGCATGTTGCTCCCGCTTTTTAAGAGCCTGGATGCATGGAACCCACCCACCTAAGCCATTCGCCGAATCACAGTATCAGGGAACGTAGAGACCATTTACAGCTTGCTACTTTTTTAACGAAAGCAAAACACACAGTTTCTTATTCAAATTCATAATCTGCAATGCCCCCAGTCCCGCATTCTGATTCTCTCCCAGTTTCAAAACCACCAACGAAGTGGCCAATGAATGATTTACATCTTTCGATGATCATATCGAATGATCTATCATCATTTCGATTATCAATTTCACTGATCAGACGATGATGGTAACAAACCAACAGTTCACGAAAATCATGAAGATCTTGATTACACGCCACCTGCCGCACGGCTACAACCATAGCCATTGTCGCAGGCATAATTAAACGATCTTCAATTGAAATATAAAAATATTTCAAAGAGGCAAGCTGAATGACCTGGGTCTCGTCTTCAAGAAAAGAACCTGTTACAATCAAATACAAGTATTACATTCCATAAACAACCATTTGATATTTCCTCTTTTGTCAATGACAGTTAGTTTGATATACTGTAATGATATAAATGGACTACTTAAAAAATTTGGGATGATTCACAATCGGAAAGAACGAAGCCTATTTGTAGATTCGTCAAAGAGTAGTCTCAAAGTCATTGTCTTACATAATGAAAACGCGAAACCTACGAGAATACCGGAAACGATTGCAGTGACCCTTCAATTAAAGGAAACCTACAAGAGGCAACACTTGAAGTATACTGGCTATTTGAATCACAAACGGAAAATCTGCAGTGATCTCAAAGTTCTTGAACTTCTTCTAGGAATGCTGGTTACATAAAACAATTGCTGTTTCTTGTTTCACTGGGGTACTAGTATAAGGAAAGACCCTACATTTATATAAAAATATACAAACGCTAAATATCCCAGTAATGAAGCAGGATTATCCAGGAAACGACTTGGCAAACAAACACGGTATATGAGAATAGGAACATGGAATGTACAGGGTCTCAGTAAGGAAAGAATTGAAGAAATTAAAAAGATGAGAGATTGGGATAATCATCCCCAATAACAGTTATATTTTTGTGGCAAACAGATGAGTGTTGATTTAATCCTGAACAACACTGATATCATAGAGTGGGACCCAAGATCGCAGGAAAAACACCATCGCTCATTGTAAAATTTGTAAGTTACAGAAAGCGCCGAGAAGTCTTTCGGGAGAAAAGACAATTGAAGAACACCGGTGCCACAATACGAGAAGACCTCACAAGATCCCGTTTGGACTTTGTGAGAGCGGCCATAGAAAATTTGACCTGCGGAACGTCTGGACGGAAGATGGCACAATAGTCATTAAAACAGGTAGCGGGAAAGCCCGCGCGCAGACAATTGCCGACTTGCAGGCCATTTCCGCCTAAGTAACAGCGCTCCCCAACCTTACTCCACAGCTTAACACTCCTTCCAATTTCCAATTTCCAAGGATCCTCTCTTTCCTCCTCACCCCTCTAAGCATCTTTTCCTTTTTCATCTTTTCTCTACAAACTTTCTGAAAGCATGGCCACCAGCATGAATCCGCCCCTACAGCTTTCCTCATTACATGGACAAAGCAATCAACCAATAACGCTTACTCATAATATTTACGCCTCCAAATCAAAATCTTCATCGCGAACTTTATTTGTAGGTCACATAATACTCAATCGCTATATTGTCATCTCGATGAAGTGTGGACGGGGCGGTTGCCTTTGCTTTCAGTGGACTGTATAATTAGGTTGTTGGACGTTAGCAGGCAATCCACTCAGTCCCTTCCAACGCTCGTAGGGAATCTTGCAGTGATGTGGGTTATGATGGAAACACAATTATTACCTTGCAGAATGATGTTTAATAACATTCAATGGTCACAATTGTTCTTTACAATTAAAGTACACTTTTAGTACTGTTCTCAATGTGAGAATACAGAAACCTTCCATCAGGAATCACAAAGAGCGAGCACATGTGCTCGCCTTGCAACTTACTTGCAACTTCGTGTGAAACACATTGATTAGTTCAATTTATACACAATGCTGAACTATGACAAATTGAAATAATGTAGCCTTTCACTTTGCCACAACATGAGTACAGAATGTTACTTTCTGTATGAGATTTTTACATGATCTATTAACACGGAGCCCGAGACATGTTTCTCGCGAGGCTGCCTGTCAGCGACTGATTTCTTTTCAGTTGCGGGTACGCGACGAGGGGATTTGAACTGATTCGAACAGGCCAATTAGCGACTGCTTTTCCAGCGGTTGCAGTATGGCGAGGTGGGGTGAATTTGAACAGACCAATTGGCAACTGCTGGAATTTTGAAATGTTCTGGAAGGCTTTAGAAGGTTCAGGCGTGGAATATCGCGCCGCGTGCGCGCGGTGGTGCCGCTCGGCTAGTGGAAATTTCCATGCCGGGCTTCCGGAGTTGCCGCCTAGGGCGTAGGAAGTGTTTTATTTTATACCTTCCTTTTCTGCTTTTGCGTGTGGGTCCGAACAAAGTGAGAGAACTAATTTATTTTTTTAATTGTTTCCCCTCCACAGTAACCCTAAGGAGGCGGGAATTTATTTACAAATTGCGATTTACAAATTTCGCTGCTGCCTTGCGGCTTAAGCAGCTGAGAGGGATAGGTAAGAAGCTAATAGTAATTAAGCTAACTTAATTCTAGCTTAAATCTAATTTAATAATTATACTGTAGCACTTTGGCATACTTAATTGACACGAATAATGTTTTTTTTTTCTTTTCTTAATTCTAAATGTTTTTGTAAGGTTTTCAAATTTCTTTTCTAATTTATTTTACATTCACGCATCATTCATTCATTATATAAATAACCATTTATTCATTATATACATAACCATTCATTCATTATATACATAACCATTCATTCTACTCATTCATTCCCACAGCACTACACTGTCTTCTGTTTTTGTTCGCCACGGCACTGACTTGGCTCAAAGTGTCCGTCGCGCTCAGGCCCATTGGGAGGTGTGGCAGGAGGGGCGCGTCGTCGCGTTGCCCACGCGTGCCTCGGCCGATGGCGAGTCTTCCCCTCCGCGTTCGGCTGCCTCCGCTTGCTCGCACAAGGTAGCAAGCGTGTCGTGAGGCAGCGCACGGAAGGAACTAATTTCAACTCATCGTTTTCATGCTCTCCTTAATAGCGAAACGTGGTTAAAGATGTCACTTACTACAACTCTTAACAAAATTTATGGATACCGTTTTCTTAGAAGTAACCGGAAGCCACACATCGCGTCACAGGGAGGTGGTATCGGTACTTACCTTCACGATGATCTCACTTATAATTATATAACTTCATCATCAGATAACGTTAATCGGAGTAACGAATATCTCTTCATTAAATTTCAATGTTTAACAAAAAATGTGTCCTAGACGTAGTGTAATACCCTCCGAAAACCGGGAATATTGAAGCTATCGACAAAGAAATTGCGTTTTGCTCAAGTGAATACGATAACATAATACTGATGGGCGATTTCAATTGTAATTTTCTGAAATTACGTCGCATGCCGACAAATTCAAACGTATGTTTGGCGAAATGAATCTAAGCTACCACTAAATGCAACTGACCATACAATCAGTGCAAATACTTGGATAGACCATATCGTTGTATCGAATCATGACAAAGTAAAATTCCATGGCCAATCACCAGTTCCTGGAATATCTAAACACGTCATATACGTCTCATTCTCGTACAATATTAAATGCCGTAGATATACGCCAATATTTTTCAAATACCGCGACTTCAAAAGATTCAATCTTGAATTATTTCTTCCTGATGGTATGTCTATGCCCTGGCATCTTGTTTCTCAAGAAAGTTCGTTAGACAGAAAAGTAAATAATTTTATTCATCTATTGACGGAATTGATTGACAGGCACATGCCTGTAAGGAAAGCTGGTGCAACACGTCCGCCGGCACCTTGGATAACAGATGAAATACCTTGCTTAATGAAACAAAGGAAAACTGCTTTCAAACTTTTCGAAATTCAAAACGCGAAGAAATTAATAAATGTTGCACAAAAATTTAGAAACGTGAAATGTAAATATTACCACAAAGTTTTGGGCCCAAATGGCGACTCGAAACAAATATGGAAATCTCTACGCACTCTTGGCATAGGCAAATTACGAGCACCACTGCAAATTGATGTACCTCTATACCAACGTTTCGCTAATATGGCTCCCCATTTCGATAGTTCATTAAAAAACATGACTATCAAAATAGCAGTGCCTTTCTAGAAATAACCCAGAAGAATGTTTCTTCGCGTGTGCAAATTATATTGACGTCCTCAAAACAATTCAGAGCCTAAAATCAAGCGCCTCCGGAGTAGACAAAATTAATGCCAAATTACTGAAACATTTTACCAAAATAGTATATCCCGTTGTAGCAGTTATAATCAATTTTTCTCTCATAAGTGGAACTTATCCGACCTCTTGGAAAACTGCACTTGTACATCGTCTTCCTAAATCAACAAATCCTCCTGAGTACAAACCTATTAGTTTTCTACCTACAATTTCTAAAGTGTTAGAAAAAATTGCACGACATCAAATTCTGAACTATTTAGAGAGCAAAAATCTCTTTAGCGAACATCAACATGTTTTCCGATAAGGCAGAAGTACAGGAACTGTGCTTTTAAGCTTAACTGAAGAGGCCAGAATCGCCATTGACAACGGTAAATTAACAATACGTATTCTCTTAGATTTCAATAGATCATTTGACTCGGTCGATCATAAAATCCTTCTAGAGAAAAATGAAAGCATTGGGCTTCGCTAAACCCACGATACGGTGGTTCTCACAATATCTTTCAGATCGTCAACAAGTCGTAGTATCAGGTGAAAAAAGATCCAGTGCCATCAGAACCGCCCGAGGTATTGCACAGGGAACAGTTCTAGGACCCTTAGCATTCTTAATTTACGTAAGACGTAGGGCAATGTCTTAAATACTGTCTCCATAAAATGTAAGCAGATGACCTTCAACTATATGTCAGCGGATATCCGTCGGAACTAAACTCTTTAGTTCAGAAAATAAACGAGGACCGTAATGCTCTCAATAAATGGACCGCAGCCCTAGGACTTTTATTAAACCCAAGTAAGTTTACTGATAAGCTCTCGCAACGCCATCAACAGATTAGATAAAATCCTTCCGTCCATTAGTATAAATGGCTCCCCTTTACACTGGTGTAACGACGTAAAGATTCTATGAATTCACACTGACAGCACTCTCAGGTGGACTACGCAAGTATGTAAGATTTGTCTAAAAATTCTTCAAAGACCTCCATTCTCTAAAACGCGTATGAGAACTACTTCCTATAAACACACGTATGAACCTGATTAATTCACTTATTATGCCCCATTTCGATTACTGTAATTTCTTACTCACTGACTTAAAAGCTAAGCAACAACGGAAGTTGCAAACAGCACAAAACGCATGCATTCGTTTCATATTCGATCTTCGTAAGTACGATCACGTATCTGCGTACTACAGACAGACAAAAATTAGCTCCATTGAAAAAAGAAGAATATTGCATAGCCTCTTGATTCTCCATAAAATCTTGTACAACGGCCTTCAAACACACATGTCTAAGAACTTCAAAATGCTAACACTAGAGCGATCGCGTTCGGCATTATTGCTGTGCGTACCTCGACACAACACTGTGTCGAGGTACAGTTGTCATACAGTAAATCTTACACTGTCACAGTAATTCAAAACTGGAACTCACTACCTACACATCTTAAGAGAGTTAGCAACTTTAAAAAATTCAAAACTCATCTTGGTGTCGGGAAACAAAACATGAAATGTAGTTCATATATGCTCTCTGTTCTATCCGAAATTTTATTTTAATTTCTTTTCTGAAACAGTGACCATGATCTCTTTATTACATATCATCCTCCATGTTAGAATTTTTTTTTGAAATTGTATTTTCGAAAATATTTCTTCTCGCTCTTTTCCTTCTGGCCATCTTCCTCCTTTCCTACTTCAGGATATAGTAAAAGCTAATCCTATTACTACTGATTCAAGGTTTAAAATTAGAGAAATTACATTGCAATATCTAAAATACACACTTTGTTATTATAATGTAATAGATTTCTAAATGTAAAATTTAGAAAAATTTGCTGACACTTTCCGTATTTTAAACCGAAAGATAGCCTTTTGTAAGTGCCTTTACCTAATGATTAATATGGTAATTTTTCATGTTTTTGTTTGAGATTATGAATTGAATATGTCGTCAAGAACTTCCTGTTGTTATATTTTATTTTCCCTTCTGACCCCCTCGTATCCTTTTCATTATCATTTTTTTATTCTATCCTCTTGTCCACCTCCATTTTCTTTTCTTTTGTTTTTCACTCTCGACCTTGATATTTCTTGCTCTGAATGTTTCGGTCTTAAGCCGGCATCCTGATTGAGTTTTTTTGGGTTTACTCAATCGCTTATGGCGTATGCCGGGTTGGTTCCTAGTATTGCATCCAAGACGTTAATGTAAAGTATACCCCCTTTTTTGTTTATTGTTCAAAGTTGAGGCATATCGGGTAATGACAACTGACATTTCGGGCGAATTTAGAATTATTGATTCTAAGTGGAATAAGTATGAGCTCTTTTATTATCTCATTTTTTAAGAATGTTCCTTACATCATGTCTCTCCATTTCACAAAATTTCAAGAATAAACAAAAAATGACGATAAATTAATTTGGCTCGCACAGGTAAATAAATGTCAGTTAATATTAATTACATTTGAACGCCTCAACTGTAATTTTTAAAATTGAAACTCATTAAAGTGGTTAGGTGGAAGAGCAGACCTCAAGGCCTGAGCCTCGCCACAAATAAAGACAATTTTATTATTATCATTATCATTATTATTATTATTATTATTATTATTATTATTGTGATTATAATATTGCACTTTATGAGTCTGAGATATGGGAAGTAACAAAAACAGCGAAAAAAATTGACAGCAATTGAAATGGACTTCTGGCGCCGAAGTTGCGGATTGATTTGAATGGATAAAATTAAGAACGAAGAAATTAAACGTAAAGCGGAAGTACATTTTCATGTAATTGACACCAGAGAAGGGAAAAGACTAAAATGGTATGAGGACATGCAAAGAATCAACGAAGAACATTGGGTGACAGGAAATGGCAACCTGCTACCCATCGAAGAAGAGGATGACCTAGGCTTACATGGGGAGAAGAACTGGAAGAGGCAATGGCGAAAAGAGGATTGAGTAATAAATATTACACTGATCGAGAGACACGAAGGCTGGCTTGCGAGAGTATAGGGTGTAATATATCTCGCCATACTACCACCACCACCATTATTATTATTATTATTATTATTATTATTATTATTATTATTATTATTATTATTATTATTATTATTATTATTATTATTATTACGAAAGCCTCCTTGTTTTCCGTTTTGTAACAGAAAGTATTTTAATACGATTAGTAACAAAAGAAAATTCTCAGTATATTTTAATTTCGCTGGGGATATATTCATAATGGAAAGGCAGTTTGGTATTAGAATGGTAAAGAAGTGTAAAGAATGATGTATCACAACCATATTGTAATTGCAGAATTTCCAACATTATCTATGATCTTTAATGGGAGTGGTTTGATATAGAGAACGTGTATTAACACGCAAAGAAATTAACATCACAGGAAAAATTTGATATCAAAATCTTTCTCCCGCAATCTACTCGTATTTAATGATTTCAAGAAAGTATGGCCAACCACCGCAAAACTACAGAGAAGAAGTGGACTACTTAACTCTTAATTATCATGCATTAGTAAAACGAGATTTCCACCCTACATCCCAAAGACAACTTAACCGGCGCTCACAAAGGAAGTTAACAATTCACCTCCCCCTTAAGATCGTCGGGAACAAACTAAATCTCCAACAGACAGTGGCACACTAAATAAGAGTCTACGAAACATACAACCAGAAAATCAAAACGCCATTTATTCGGAGAGCGCACGAAAAGCCAGGATGCCCGTTTGCCCTCAGCGAAACACAGGTCGCCCACAGGCAGACCCCACGTAAATCCTTGTCCGTCGCCGCGGCTCGCCCGCTCGGCCTCCCATCCCGGGCGTCAGGAAGGTGCGGGCCCGTTTCGTAATATAGTGGCGGCGGATATTCGAATACACGCGTGCCGGAGGACAGCCCCCAGCCGGCGGCGCCGCCTCGCTCCGCGGAGGGGGGCGGGGGCGGGGGCGGAGGGGGCCGCCGGGTGTTAATTATATGGATCTCATTGTTCGCAAGTTGAACCGTCGGCTCCGTCGCTGAACGCGTGTCTGCGCGCGCCTGTAGCGCTACCAGGCCATAAATTGTAGCTGTTAATTTATCCAGCATTGCCGCCGTATTGAAGTGACGGAAGATCAATGCGGCCACCCTCTCCGTTCCGCCGCCGTCGTCCTCGTCGACGTCTGCACCCGCGCGAGCTCTTCACACGTCGCCCCCGCCTTCCCCGCTGCCGCAATGTCCCCGCCGTCCCGCCACCCATCCGGCCATCCCGCCGCCCCGGCACCTTCGCCGCCATCACCAGCCCAGCTCACCCCACTCCAGACCCTCTCGACCCCTCCACTACCCTTACCGCTCACGACATCTCCGTCATCTCGCCGTCCCCGCCGTCCCCACCGACACCACCGTCCCCACCGTCCCCACCGTCCCCGCCGTCCCCACCGACACCACCGACCCCACCGTCCCCACCGTCCCCACCGACCCCACCGACCCCACCGTCCCCGCCGTCCCCACCGACCCCACCGTCCCCACCGACCCCATCGTCCCCACTGTCCCTCACCGTCCCCACCTCGTCCCCACCGTCCCCACCGTCCCCACCGTCCCCACCGTCCCAACCGTACCCTACGTCCACGTCCCCTCGTCCGCACCCTCCCCACCGTCCCCACCCTCCCCACCGTCCCCACCCTCCCCACCGTCCCCACCCTCCCCACCGTCCCCACCTCTCCGGTCTCACTACGCCTCCGACGCCCCCACTAACCCAAATTCTGATGACCCTCAACACCTCCGCTACCCCCGCCGGTCACTCCATCCCCGCCGCCCTGTCTCCACAACCTCCGCCGTCAACACCTCCCCGTTGTCCCCGCTACCCCGCTCCACCACTGCCATCCTTGCAACCCCAGCACGCCTTGCGCTCTCTAACTCCCCCGCCAGCCGCCACTCTACCAACTCGTTGCCCCGCCTCCCCCGACCGTACAAACCCTAGATTGTTTGCCCGACACCATTCGTGATGCCACCGTCACACCATGCTCAACCTCACCATCCCTACCGGTCACCTCCCTCATTGTACACCCGCCGCCCCCTCTCCCAACACCACCGCCCCTGCTTCCATGAGCCGGGAGCGGTCGCTCAGTGCATCAACTGATGTCACTGCTGCGCCTCTGACCGGGAGGTCCTAGATTCGAGTCCTGAAGGCTGCAGAATTTTCGACATTAGGTCGAATTCAGTCGCTGTCTGGAGTAGAATTCTAGCGGCCGGCTGCTCTGATCGGTAGTTTTCCGTGGTTTCTCCGATCAACACCAGACGAATGCCGGAGCAGTACCCTAACAAACGGGCCACGGACCGCGCGCGATCTTTCCTTCTTGTCCCTTGTCCTATCCTCACCCTTTGCACACACACTTACACTAACATTACCACATATTCCAGGAGACCGGTCGGGATCTTAGAGCTTGTCCCGGCTGGGGCGGTGCCCCGCTGGTGAGAGAGTCCTGGTTAGGGGGAAACCCCACTAGCCGACGGTAGATCGACGCCGGATCTCGCCATCCAGCGGGGGAAGATCACCGCCATCTTTCGAGAGAGAAACATGCACTACACTTACGGGACTAATGACCAAAGCAGTAGACGCGCCCGGACACACGAAAAAATCAATCAATCAATTCTTCCATGACGCCCTCTATCCTTCCACTCTATTCACCCACCCGGGTAACCCTCACCACCAGTCGCCACCCTTCTACCCACTTGCCCCTTCCACGCGGCAACGGCGATGACGAGTCGACGCACGCCCTCCGCCCGTTGCGCCTCGGGTGTCTCCGCTCATGCCGCCAACGTCCGTAACAAATGACTGCCTGCCGCCGTGCGCGGGCGTGTGTTGACGAATTCCAAATTGTGTCGCTGCCTAATGTGCTTAATGTCGCGCGTCGCTCCGCTTGTCTTGGGCGCCCCGGCGACGCCGCGCGGCGCGTTTCCGGCTGGCGCTGCGGAGGACGTGGCGTCTCGACGGGTGAAAGTCCTACGTCTGGGTGCGGAAGGCGTTGTCTTAGGCCTCATTCACAATGCGAACTTAAACGCAACGTAATGCTGTAAACAGCCGTAAAATTTACACGTAAAAACAAGCATTCATAATGACGAACGTAAGCTGGGACGTAAGTTGCGCCTGAACCAATCAGAATTCAACGTTCTGAAACTTGATCGATTCTTTTCTAGCACGGTGGAAACATCTTGCCACCATAGTTTCAAGTTTTTTTTCGATATTTCTATCAATTTGTCTTTATATATATACGAGTAGCTGTTATAGTATTGCTTGCATTTTCTTCATCGTATAAACAAGGATTCTCTTGTACCGAATTCACGAGTAATTCGTCGAAGATAATTATTTATTAGCAATGTTAAGTTAAAATCACAATAAAAACTGCTCAAATTCTCACTTTGAATTCACTACACCCATCAAAACTACTCGCAAACTAGTTTTCTGTGTCCCCTGTCCTCTATTCTCCCTTTACACCAACACAATTACATTAATATGCACTACACTACCACATATTTCGGGAGACCGGTCGGGAGCTTAGAGCTTGTCCCGGCTGGGGCGATGCCCCGCTGGTGGGAGAGTCCTGGTTAGGGGGAAACCCCGCTAGCCGACGGAATAATTTCAAATAAATAGAAATGTCTGGAAAAATCGCACAATGAAGTGTTATTATTATTATTATTATTATTATTATTATTATTATTATTATTATTATTATTAAATACGAAAGAGATCGTCTTTGCATACCACGAAATAATCTTCCAGCATTTCTGGGAAGCGCCACATCAGACGCCGTGTCGTGCAAGCGAGTGCGACCGCCACTGTGTGTGCACCCACGCACACTCTTTCAGTGGAAGCTTTTTGCACCCACCTAGATCCTGCGACCTAGATCCTAGATCCACTGTATGCTGTCGAGGCTTCACACAACACAGTGGTTTACTTCAAGTAAGGGTCCCCAAAATGTCTCATGGCCCAGAATTTCAACTTGACCATAAAAAAGTTTTAAAAAATTTAAAATAATAATCTCAGGGATACGGTGATGATAGGTAAGAAAGGACAAACCAAATATCTTGACACGATTGAAATATTTACAGTCACTATACAATTGTGCTCAATTGAATACACTAAAAAAACACAAAAATGAGCAGTGGTAAAATTTTAAAAAATGTACTTGTATACAACAAGAATTTAATACCTTTTCAAAACACTCTTATATACACAATCGGAAATATACACAGTCCATAAATATCCTTCCTACAATTAACAGTACTATCTAGGCTTGTTTTATGAAATTTATCTTCTGCGGTAGTTGAAACTACTCCTCATAAAATTTACTCTTTAACCATGTAACAAATTACTGTTGTTAAGCAACATGTATTAATATTGAAATACTGAATAAGTTTTACTTTTATAAAGCTCAAAGAAAAAGGAAAAATATACACACGATAAGTTTGCATATTCCAATGTTCACCGACATGAATTTACAAAGACATTGTACAAGTTTTCCCTTTGAGAATGAAATTATTCATCCCTTCAAAGTTTTGGATACAGACCGCGAAGAAATGTAGGACGTCCACGACTGCGATGGAATGATCAAATGAAACTCCTGGAGACGGAACAGGCCTAAAGGCCTAATCCATGCTGTATATGATGATGATAACAAATTGCAATGCTATCGGTCCTGAGCGCTTCGTATCTGCAGTGGACACTGGCACCTAGCAAAGACCTCCGCACGTATCACAATTTAGAAAGAAAGCAGTGCCTTACTTTATGTGAATCCAAGGGGCGATTGGCGAGGGCGATAAATAGATCTGCGAAGAATCCTTGGCGTCTATGGGCCGCACCTCGTCTTGAGTTTCACGTCTTTCGGGCGTTGTTGCTAACAATTTCGTTTTCGTGGGGTGTTATTCAGCTTTAGTCACCGTAAAATGCAGATCAGGAAGACAGCGACTCGCAGGCCCAGCGACACGCAGAGATACTCTTACCACGTGTCGGTCCGAACACGGATTTGTTTCAGAACTCGAATTCTGTTCCAACTTTCTTTTATGGAAATACCATTTCCGGTTGATCCTGGGTTTACGGTGCAACTCTGTCTTCGCACTCACGGCCTCCTACATACTACTGTATGTATCGTTCACTTCTGATTCTTGAGTCGTAAACGATAGTCAATTATTCATACACGAGAAGTTTAAACACTTGTTTTAGAAAAGTTCTTTCCGTAGAAATGTAGTTTGTGATCCGTTTCGGTCACACGTGCAGAATTGTGACGCATCGCTACGCGTGTCCAAGTTGAGGACGAGGCTCGGGCCTTCAGCCTTCGCGATAACATAAAACATTCTTGAGTCTGCCCAACGCATAATTACTAATACATTTTATGCGAATAATCTTTAAAAAGAAATTTGGGTGTATAGGTTCTTTATGTTCTCCACATATATGCGAATAAATTTATTTTAAATAAGAGAATTTCTTTTAAACAAAACGCTCACTTTTAAGAGAATTTCTTTTAAAATGTTTCTCAAAATAATAGAAACGATTCCTTTGTGGTGAACGATAACATTCCTGCGGACCAAATGGAAGAGAATCGAATCACGTCAAGGCATAGTAATTGAGAAATCCTAGGCTAAGGTGCACCGTAAATCCGAGATCAGCCCCATTTCCTTTACCATTTAATTAAGGTAGTAGGAATTATGGCATTAAATTCAGGATACCAGATAAAGAACTAAGAGAGAAAAAAGGCTGTGAAAACGAATAAAACGTAGCATGAGCGTAAGGCATTCCACGTGCCTGCACCTTTCATATTATAGGGATTGGCCAACGTGATGACAATTATTGGCCATTCAATTATTTCTAACATAAACAACTAGCATAACAATATTTTAAATTAATTATTATATTGCCCATGAAAACACTATTTGTACGATGCAAATTAAGTATAACTTTAATATTTTATACAAGTGTTGTTGGGGAAAATAACAATATCCTCGATTTTCAAATCGGAACAAACTAGATTTAATTCGGATGTGCCTTCTGGCCGCCTATGAATAGAATCACAGGGAGTGTGTTGGCATTTTTTAAATAGAAATGAATGAAAAACGTTTCAAATAAATTAGTAGAATGTCTCGCCTGTTATCCATCCGTTCTCCAATATAGATCCCTGTAGGATTATTTATTTCGTCGTCCACGTTACTTCCCTCGATGTACCCTATAACTTCTTCAAATCACATTCTGATGTCTTCTTCGATGACACACGAAGAAACGGATGTAATGCTTCACTTGTCGGTGTAGCGATTATGAGATGTCTTCTTAAAAAAGCCTTTACCCAGCCTTCTCCTAGACGGTTGTTGTTGAACGGATTTGGCTTTGGTTTAGCAGCTAAAAATTGATGAACGTTACTCTATAGATCTTCCTTCTTCCTCAGAAAACCTTTCTGGCAAGTTCAAGTATCCACCTAACTAGACTGGCTTTTTCTTCTTTAGATAAAACAGTATCAGGACCTCGAGCTGTTTTGTGGTTTGATTATTTAAACGACACTGCAATCGTGGTCTGGGAACACCAAATGAGTTTTCAGAAGAACGCACAGATGTCCCGATCTTTTTAACACATTTGATAACATTTGCCATGGCTCCTGCATCATTTACGTGCTTTGGCTTCTTTGGCATTATAAGATCACTTATTTTAGGCCCACACAGGTTTTTCTGTTTGCAATAATATTAAACGATGATTAAAATTAATGTATCAACAATTATTATCAGAGTGCCCAATAACACAATTAACACGCTATCGAAGATACAGCCATTGCCCTCCCCCTTCGCCACTAAAGACGCCAAGTTAGACTTCTCATTTTCAGCTGATATCATTGTCACTCAATAATATTTGTGCTTTCTGACGTATAATTGATTTGTTTACTGACGTAATCAACAAACAGTACTTTTGAATATCAGGTTTCTAAAGAAAATCTTAAGAAATCTCTACGTACAATGAGCACACAACGCACTGTTAACAAGCATCCGTCATATTGGCAACAGTTGCAATCTTGCGGTGTATGCAAATATTACATAATACTCAGAATGCGTTCGTCCGCGCCATTTGCAAGCAAAATATTAGAACACGGTGTTAGAACAAGTGGTGATTCCAATTATAGTTAGAGTGGACAATCACTGGGGGGTGGCAAATCACTGTATCGTTTACTCCATAAATACGTGGTGTCACACGAGGACAGTGCCAATTTGAAGGCAGCTTCCTGGGGTCAGCGTTTCGACTCGTGTGCGTCGCCAGTTTGGCTCACGTGATTGTTATTCGCCCGTCACATCCCGGGAGATCTCTTTTTCAATACGTAGAGCGTTCGAACGGAAGCAGTTGGCCCTTTGAATGTTAAAATATTTTGGACAGTGGGGAAGGAGGGTAATCGGTCTTTGTTTTGGAATATGTATTGTTAATAACAATAGTTATTAAATTTATTATTATTATTCACCAACTAACTTATCCTACTATATCATATACTCATATATACATATATTATACATACACACACTTTATATATGAGTAAAAACCTCCGGTTACGACACTGTTTTGAGGATAGTAAATATAACAATACCGCTTGATTTTAGCTCATTGCCAAACCATTGTTGCCAACCAATGTTGAAAACCATCGCCATCACCGGGGCTACCTCCCCAAGATGATGTGGTGGGAGTCCAGGTATTATACGCGCACATTTTCTTGAGCCACGGATTACCTACCCCCACTACGTTGCTACCATTAGTGAAATTGACAATAAATTATAACAACGAGCATTGTAGACAAAATATGATAACCATAAATATTTTCTCCCATGTAATAGAAACTATTTTGCACCGAAAAACAAATTAGAAATTCGATAGAAAATTCTTTTTGTCAAAATAACCAAACTTCCCACTCCTCTCGCAACTGGCGAAGCGAGGGCTCAAGAAAACGTGTGATAATACCTATTGGTGTGTGTTGCTGTTCAGTTGTCTCTTCCTTGCACCTTCTCCCAAGGAGGGAGTGACGTCAGAGAAGGTATGACGTCAACGAACTCTGCACCCTCTCTGCTTTGGGAGGAGGTTTTATGCAACGCAGATTGCTGGTTACAGCCGTCCGGTATGTCAATATTTATAGAGCATCCTGAGTGTCTTGTGGTCAATTTTTCATGATCATCTTTGAGAGTTTGGTGACTTCCACCTCCTTTCTAAAAGAAAAACTGTTTGGTTACTTTTTATAAGATATCAATGCACTTCCGAACCATTGATTGTTAGAAATATGTCTGTTCAGAAATAATTTATTATTAGAATTTTTGAATATTTATCTGTCTCGTGGCTTCTTTACTTCTTGTTTCTCATCTTTCAAAAATTTCATGTAACACTCAAAAAGAAAGCTTATTTAATCTTATATTTTAATAATTTTAAAAAAATATTTTTGAGGTATCGCACAAATTTTATGCGTTGTTATCTAATTGTATTATCGTGAATCATTGTAGGGAACCAGTAACATCACCCGGTTACTTCCCCACGGTGATGTGATGGGAGAGACGGTGCCTAGCAGCGACTGCCCAGAGCGCCTTCTCGCGGGAGGAAGGAGTGGCGACTGGCCTGGGGGACGCCCGTGGGCTCTGTGACAAGGCGGCGACTTCTGGCGACAAGGCGGCGACTTTGTGCAGGACAGGCTGCTGATAACGAGGTCCTGTGGCTATGCTATAACTATTATTATTATTATTATTATTATTATTATTATTATTATTATTATTATTATTTAATAATTCGTCATACACTTGTGTTTAGAACACAAATCTT
The DNA here is from genome assembly GCA_011170035.1 of Teleogryllus occipitalis. NCBI lineage: Eukaryota > Metazoa > Arthropoda > Insecta > Orthoptera > Gryllidae > Teleogryllus > Teleogryllus occipitalis. The sequence goes on from BLKR01003361.1 coordinate 126,739, forward strand.
AGATTCCAGATAACAGAAATGTCTTTTGAGGAAGTGCATTTTTTATGTGGAGCTTTTTATTTCAATATGTTGCAAGGGTCTTTTTTTAATGTGAAAATGTGTGTCCTTTAATGATTTTTGCATTCTAAATTCAATTTTGAGATTGAAAATTGCGTATCAGGGATAGTTTTACAGTTTCAGAAACATTCCGTCTCCGTTTCGTATTAGGTATCTAGTAAAGAAGTATTGTATTTATAGTAAAGTTGGCTACACTGATTTTGTGCTAAATATTCTGCTACTAGCTACATTGTTTCTTGCAACAGCAACGATCGTATGACTGTGTAAACTGTATGTTATATTCCATTTAAATGTTATCTTGTCTGTGTACGAATTTTGACTCACTATATGCTCATTTGTATGTTCCGGATTAATTGGTCAGTAAGCTCATATATTGCAATATTAATTACTGATATTGAAGTTGTAGACCTACTTTCCAACTAAAATAGTCTAACCATTACCACAATTTAAAAGACCTTGGTATATGTAAGAAAACCAGAGTTAAAATTAGACTGTTTTCAATTTTCTTCCTTTTTATATTTTGTTTTGTTTCCCGGAAAATGTTCCACCATAAATGTGAACATCAAGCAGACAATTTCTACGATATTTAGGGATAATATACTTTCAGAAGGAATAGGAAGATGACTCCTATTGAGGGCCTGTAAACATTACTTTGGTTGCGAAAAAGGAAATCACGAGAAGGCATGAGCTCCTCATTTGTGTTGTTCCTCTTGTTATGTGAAATTAATTAACTGGAGGACGGAGAAAGGTGGTTGTTATGTCGTTTGCTGTGACTATGATATGAAGAGAGTCCAAGGAACACCTTACGGATTTCTATTTCTGTATAACTAATACGCAAGGCTTCACTAACCGCTGATCAAAGAAGTCCATTGAATACAAAAAAAATTGCCATCAACAAGGAGACCAGTTCCTTTATATGAAACACTTCCTTTTGTATTACTATCATATCCAAATGTACGACATGAGAGTGACAAAATTTTACACTGGGAGAGTAGTGATTCGTCATCCCCAGAAAGAAAAAATCCTTCCAATCATATGGCAGATTAAACCCCTCAGCTTGTAACACACAAAAAAAACTATATGACATAGTTTGTGACCTGGGCTTCAAGAGAACATCTTTCGGCATAGATGGGTGTGGTTTGATGAGGGCATTGAGATTGTTATGATCCAAACCAGAGGAGGTTATTGATAGATGCTTCGAAAACCAGTCTCAAAGGTGTTCTATTGCACAATAGCAATACAATGCCTTCTCTTCCAATCGCCTATGCGTCTATGGAAAAGGAGACTTAAGATGTATTGGAGCATTTCCTTACAGAAACTTTGTATGGTTAACACAAGTGACATATATGTAAGGAATTAAAAATCGTGGCTCTAATCTTGGGAATGCAGGTAGGTTATACCAAATATCCTTGTTTCCTTTGTATATTGGATAGTCGGAAAAGACAGTCCCGTTATGTATAAGAATCTTGACCTGAACAAAATTGGAAGATAGAAGAAATAAATGTAACAAAAACTGACAATTAAACTACAGTAAAAGAACTGTTGAGTGCTCACCAAGAATTAGCTTACAATATGTCCCATACAGTTGATTTCTTATATTCGCATAACGACTTCTTCACAGATAACTGTGGGGCTGTGGATGAGCATGGTGAAATATTCCATAAATATCGAGACCATGGAGAGACGATATCAGGGGAAGTGTATGCAAAATACTGGCTTATTTTTGTTTTAAAATAAGAAGGGACAGTTTTTATATCTATAAAAGACAAAAGTGTCGAGTGTTTGTATTGTTTCCTCATTTTAACTGTATTTTGGAATTGATTACAAAATTGCTGAAAATTGCTTTCTTCTATCTCTTCTTGTGTTTATATAATGGTAAAAGATTAAAGTTATTATTGCAATTGACTTGATACAATTGAAATTACAAAGGAATTTAATTCGTATCACTTCTAACCTTTAATAATGTAGTAAATGTTAGTATCAACTCGCAAATTAAAAACAAAATAACTCATAAACTATCCCTGATAGAAAAAATCTAAGCAGAGATCTGAATTCAGCTTAAAAATGTCTGTAAGAATCACATTATTTTTATCCATAAAAAAAGAAAATATTTTTTGTAACACAGTGTTACATGTATTTATAAACGCGTCAACGACTAGTTTGCCATCTACTGCTCATTTTTTTCAATATATTGTAATTGTTGTATAAAATGTTTCAAAGTATTGCATTGTGTAGTTAATTTCAAAATATCAATCAGAACAGTTTATCGATATGTGAATTAACACTATGAGAATGTATTAGCTGAGTATTTTTTAAAGAAAGTCAAGTTTTCGTTAAAGTTTCACGTTCGTTTTAGAGTTTATTATATATTTTTATGATCTTCCATTTCGATAAGGAATATAACAGCAATAAACGCACGACGAGATTCGCATATTTTTCAGGTCTGCTCCGTTATATAGAACTGAATATTCCCACCTTCAGCATTATTAACAAATTGCTTTTACGTTGCATCGATAATTTATTTTCATGATTCACAACTTGACAACGGTGATTAATTGCCAAACAACAATCAATGCCAGGGAAAAGCTAGATAAATCATATGAACCATCTATTCTAAAAATTAGTTTAAATGTCTTCCCTCTTGATCGACATAATCCAGGAATCTATACCTACCTGGTCTACTGATGTATGTAAGATTAGCCAGAAAGTTTTCTCATGCATCCTTTGTCTAAAACGAGTGTAAAAACTACAAATGTAAATACATTCATCTTCGTAAATAGGATCATGTATCTCCGCTCAACAGTCAGACAAAAATACTCCCCATCGAAAAAAAAGAATCTTGTATCCTCCTGCTTTCCCATGCACTTGTGAAATGGCCTCCGTCTGAATGATTATGCATATGTGATCACTTAATCATTATTACTGAACACACTTCAACACAACACTGCTGTCTACTATATCATATCATCTCCGTAATTCAAAACACTCCGTAAAAGGAATGGAACTAGTATAATGATATTAATTTTGGATTTTGATCCTAATTTTTGCTATTTTTCTATTAGCTAACTGTGACCTGTACCTGACTGATTATACGTATTTTGTTTAAATATTTTATATGTGATTTTGACTGGATTTTATCTTAAAATTCTTTGAACATATGATTTTTTTAATTTCTTGTCGCAGACATGTGTATAAAGGTCTATGGAGGTCGAAAATCATATTTCAAAAAATGGGAATGGATTCTATTTTTAAATTTGTAGATTTACTAATATTGAAAATAGGGGTACATGGTAGGAACGGTAGTTTGGAACAAAGAGATACATTTAATTTTCATTCAGCGATTGGAGCAACTGATAAGTCGCGACATATTTAATTATTGCTAACAAACTAAGGTGCTTTACTGGTTTTATGTAAAAATTTGTTTTGAACCGATTGTAGTAATTTGGTGTGACGCGGTGCGGAATTGTGCCACACAGGGCAGGCATACGTAAATGTAGTACGAATTATTGATTTAAATATTTAGACTATTTTTGACACTGAGATGTGACTTATAGTTTATCAGAGAGTAAAGTTTACTAATTTTGGCGTAAAGTTTATTTGATAGATTGAGTAAATGGGGTTTCTAAGTTTCTTCTAAGTCTGTTATCTAATAGAACTCCGAGACATGGGACATTGCTATTCTCTATTTTTAACTTTGGAGGTGGAGACTACGGAGAGTGAATAGTTTACGTTGTGACTTTCCGGGGTTGATATTTATTCTACAGGCTTTTCAAGACGAACTTCACATTAGTCTGCTTAGAGATAATTTATTTGCCCTAAATTACTGCCAGTTAAATAACGTGGCTTGTCGCTCCGTTACGTATCAAAATGGAGCCGTACATTTGTCGGTTATCAACCGCGGTTCTGACCAGCAGGTGGCAGAGTTGAAAATGGCAGGACTGTCGAAAATCGGGCTCCAAGGGGAACTATTATTTAGAATCCTCTTGGAGAAGTTTATTCTTTCGAGTTGCGAGTATATGTGATGTCGTGAGTAGACGCAAAGTTTGAAATGTGATGCCAAAGTAAACAGATACGTGAATTCTATGTGAATCGCCATCATGAAACAAATTTGATTTCAGATAGCATTCATCGCAGTGAACGGGCATTTAATTAACGGAGTGAGACGTTGCAATAAACTACACATTGGCTTACGTGAAAATGAGTGTATTTTGTGTACTATCCTGTATCACTGATATGGCTTATTCTAGAGAAGATGGAACTGTTCGGAAGTGAAATCGTAATAACACAAACGAGACACGCGTTTTGACACGAGTTACGAGTAATTGAAAGTATCTTGTTAATCACCATACCGGCAAAAGTGGCTCAGGTCATAAACTGATGGCACTGCCGTGCTTCTGACCGGGAGGTCCTAGAGTTCACCCCCCCTCTCGGTGGCAGGATTTTCTATACTAGCTAGTCAGCTAGGTCGAATGGAGTCGCTGACTGGAGAAGAATAGGGACCGGCTGCGTTGATCGGTAGTATTCCGTAGTTTTTCCAACAACACGACGCGAATGCCGGAGCAGTACCCAAACAAAAGGGCCACGGACTGCGCGCGGTCTTTCCTTCCTCTTCCTTGTGCTATTCTCACCCCTTACACACACACACACACTTACACTAACATGCACTTCACTTGCTGGGAGATCAGTCGGGAGCTTAGACCTTATGCCATCCGGAACTGTGCCTTGCTGCTGGGAGATACTTGGTTTGGGAAAACGCTCTCAATCGGACATAGGACGTCGCCAGACGCCAGCCAACGGAGGGAGATCACTGCCACCTCCCACGATGAAAACATGCAATACACGTGTGGCACTAATGACCTTAACATTTGACGCGCTCGGAATCAATAATCAATGAAATCTTTTCGTCCGTAGCTGAATGGAAAGAAGAGAATAGCGCCCGTCATTGGTGAATCGTTAGAAAAGTAAATGAAGTGGTAAATCACGCTAGGAATCAATGACGCTCGTACTATTACGAGAGAAATGATGATCATTGATTAATCATAATTTCGAAACGATGATTTCAAAGAAACACTAAGGAAATTATTTTACAAATTATAACCACAAGAAAACCAGAATTGTAGGAAATATAAAATCTTTTGACGAAGACGATTACAGCGTTGGGAGAAAAAGAGAAGACGAGGGCAACAGCTTGCGGAATGTAGCTGAATGCGATGAGAATCGCACACGACCACACGCCACGCGGTCGCAAGACTTTCTTCACGCGATTAAAGGGTTCCGGCGCGGGGACGGTGCTTAAGTCGTCGCGTGCAGTACCCCCGAGAAAAACTTCGGGCCTCAAATACAGAAGTGTCGTGTAGGAGAAAAATGTACAGACATGGACGTGAATATCATTTATTCTCACAATCGATTATCTATATCACTCATTTTCAAGGCGCGCAGAAATGGAAAGGAAACTATGCAAACTCCCGGATAGTAAGAGATTTCGTTAGATGTAATTTCAATATTGTAACTTCAATGTAACTTCGTTAATGTAACTTAGATGTAACTTCATTATCTGTACACGTCTTCTAGAATTCAATGGGAAATATAGTTATTCCAATTATCGTTCTCCATGATGTCGTTGCAAGAAGTTATTCCTTGTCGAAGGACATGATGAGGGATAAGAGCCCAAGTTTATTGCTGATTTACCCTTGAAAATAGATTTTATTACATTGGAGCAAGTATTTTGTTAACGATCAAAGAACAAGTTCTTGCTTGCAAGCGTCTTGCAAAAGACGCTCATTTTCCTTCTGTATTCAAATTTCAAGTAGTAAATGGCATAGGGTAGAGATCACAGAATTTTGAAATCGTGCACAGAATTCACTTCTCCCCATAGCACGTCACACGCAGTTTTTAACTGTTTTCGATAAAATAAAAAAATATATACCCTGGAACAAATACAAAAAACAATGAAATAGTTCCGAATTGACTAAAAAATTCGATAAATTTATTCTATTTTTTCGTATATTATCATACTGTGCTTAACGAGTGAATTCTCAAACTCCGCACATCACTGCTTACGACACAGCTGGAGCCTTGCAACGAAAAAGATAGATGCTTCAGTATTAACATGTGCCGTTTCAGCATATCCTATTATTTCTGCTCCAGGACTCCATTTTCTACACTCGACATCTTTGCTACTGGAGACCACTGATTTATATTTCTTATTTTCAATGAGTCCAGAAATTAAAAGAAGTAGTGTGCCATGTGGGAGGTGGCTACATTTCGTTAGAAACCTAGTAACTCAAGGAAAATCATAAAACAATGAAACAGTTTGGATTTAGACGAAAGAAGCCAAATTTTAATTGTTTTTACACTTCGGGGAAGATGTTTCACGTATCGAATTACAATGAAGTTAGTTTACAATTTTTCTTCTGGATATTTTTCATATAAATGTTCAAAAATTGCAATCTAGTAAATTTATAAATACGTGCTCATATACTCCACTTTTTGACAAAACCCTTTTTAAGAACAGGTTTATGTGACAAAGCAGTACACTAAAACGTTTCTTACTTGTGTTTCTATAGTGTGTGTCCGAAATGTAAACCATCAAGTTCCACACATTGTTCTTAACACTTTAAAGATTATTCAACATTATGAATATTTCTGCGTTGACGCAAAACATCTTCTCGCGTGAATAGAAAATATATTTAGGTCACTAACACGTGTTGGAGATAATTGGCCATTCCATTTTAGTCTCGTTTGTGGTTGCGGGAATCCATTGCCTTAAACAATCACTAATAGTCAAAAGCACACCGCCACGGCACATATTTATGTTAAAATGCTACATTTTCTCAATTTTTCACACGATGCGCAAAGCCGTCAATCTTACCAAACAGAATTTGTAAATTTCCCAGTTACGTTTCTTGTAATTAATTACCTTCATTACACTTCAACTTCGTAAAACAATTATACTTGACATACAACTCAAACCACGTTTCGAACAAGAGAATATATTCTAATATACACTATATAATGAATAAATCAGATTCATCTCCTATCAGGACGGTAAAACGCAATATTTTTTAAGCAATTTTTAAGAGAAGCATTGCATTCCAACAGCCAATAACAATACCCTTGATACAGTGATCAGAAATCACAAAAAATTAAGTTGCAATGAAATAGCAAGCATGCAAATAGTCGCATGATTTTAAATTAAAATACAGGTTATAATGAGTATTACTTTGAGTTTTTGATTGAATATGTGCTTCATGCAGACATACGTGACGCCGCCCCCGCTCCACCAACCAGTAATTTCTTCCCGCTGCCCTCCCGCCTGCCCTTTTGATACTACGCCGTTTTACCAAGAGGATTTTGATACTACCCCGCTTTACCAAGAGGATTTTGATACTACACCTTTTTACCAAGAGGATTTTGATACTACCCTGTTTTACCCATAGGATTTCGATTCTACACCTTTTTACCAAGAGCATTTTGATACTACACCTTTTTACCAAGAGCATTTTGATACTACACCTTTTTACCAAGAGCATTTTGATACTGCACCTTTTTACCAAGAGGATTCTGATACTACCCTGTTTTACCCATAGGATTTCGATTCTACGTCGTTTTACCATGAAGATTTTGATACTACACCTTTTTACCAAGAGCATTTTGATACTACACCTTTTTACCAAGAGGATTTTGATACTACCCTGTTTTACCCATAGGATTTCGATTCTACGCCGTTTTACCATGAGCATTTTGATACTACACTTTTTTACCAAGAGCATTTTGATACTACACCTTTTTACCAAGAGTATTTTGATACTGCACCTACACCTTTTTACCAAGAGCATTTTGATACTACACCTTTTTACCAAGATTTTGATACTACACCTTTTTACCAAGAGCATTTTGATACTTTTTTACCAAGAGGATTCATACTACCCTGTTTTACCCATAGGATTTCGATTCTACGCGTTTTACCATGAAGATTTTGATACTACACCTTTTTACCAAGAGCATTTTGATACTACACCTTTTTACCAAGAGGATTTTGATACTACCCTGTTTTACCCATAGGATTTCGATTCTACGCCGTTTTACCATGAGCATTTTGATACTACACTTTTTTACCAAGAGCATTTTGATACTACACCTTTTTACCAAGAGTATTTTGATACTGCACCTTTTTACCAAGACGATTTTGATACTACTCTGTTTTACCCATAGGATTTCGATTCTACGCCGTTTTACCACGAGCATTTTGATACTACACTTTTTTACCAAGAGCATTTTGATACTACACCTTTTTACCAAGAGCATTTTGATACTACACCTTTTTACCAAGAGCATTTTGATACTACACCTTTTTACCAAGAGGATTTTGATACTACCCTGTTTTACCCATAGGATTTCGATTCTACACCTTTTTACCAAGAGCATTTTGATACTACACCTTTTTACCAAGAGCATTTTGATACTACACCTTTTTACCAAGAGCATTTTGATACTGCACCTTTTTACCAAGACGATTTTGATACTACTCTGTTTTACCCATAGAATTTAGATTCTACGTCGTTTTACCATGAGGATTTTGATACTACACGTTTTTACCATGAGAATTTTGATACTACACTTTTTTACCAAGAGCATTTTGATACTACAAATTTTTACCAAGAGGATTTTGATACTACTCTGTTTTACCCATAGGATTTCGATTCTACGCCGTTTTACCATGAGGATTTTGATACTACATGTTTTTACCATGAGAATTTTGATACTACACCTTTTTACCAAGAGCATTTTGATACTTCACCTTTTTACCAAGAGGATTTCGATTCTACGCCGTTTTACCATGAGGATTTTGATACCACACCGTTTTAACAAGAGGATTTTGATACTTTTATCTACACGATACACCTGTTTCTACATTCTTTTAATTCTGCAATATTTTTCCACGAGATCTTCATATTTTTCTACGATGTCTACCATTTTTATAAAGCTTTAGAGGTAAGTTTGCTAATATGATCCTTTAAGTGTAATCTTCTGGTATTTCTAAGTTGCGCATCCAGAAAGTAAGTTTCCTGATTGTGGAAGAGACATACATAGTTACTAGGAAAAACTTTACTGGCAACAGGTACAGCAATGTTTGAGCTACTTTTCCATATACCCATCACCCGAATTCAGACACATGTAATATAGTAGTATCAACTTTGTTGCACGTGTCTCGAGGATATGTGCCACCTGAGACTGGAACCGATATGACACAATTGTCTTCAGTTCTTTGTTATTGTGTAAACACCGAAGTTCAGGAATGTGTTCAGGTGCAGGAAAAGATGAATATCGCTGGGTGGAAGTTCAGGAATGTATAGGGCATAATCAAACAGCTGAACCCCTGCAGAACTGTTGCTGCTTGCCGTGCCGTATGTGGACGAACATTGGCCTGGAGCAGCACAACACCTGCAGTAAACATGTCATGCGTATTGTTTTGAATGACACGTTGCAATTTCTGCAGTTTCATAGTAACGACCGCCTTTATTGTTCCACCTCTGGACAGGAAGTCAATGCCCAGAATGCCCTTCCTGTACCAGAACACAGTACACATAACCTTCTGCATGAACACAGTCTGTTTGAATTTCGTCTTGGCCAGAGACCCACTGTGACGCCAGTGCATTGACTCCTGCTACGTTTCCAGGGTAATATGTCAAATCCATGATTCATTACCCGTGATGATTCTGTCCAGGAATTTGTGGTCATCATGATACCGCTGCAGAAATGTCAGCGCTGTCCCGAAGTTTTGTTTTGTGCTCGGTTGACAAGTTATTCGGTACCCAACTGGATTACAATTTCTTGAACAGTAGATGTTTCGTGACAATTTCATTGAACAAGGATCTCGATACCAACGGAACATGGCTGCTAAGCTTCGTAATTGTAAAGCGACGGTCTTTCACGATGCGCTGCTACACCAAATCCACAAGGTCGTCAGTGGTGAAGGACGGTCGTTCACCGGGGTCTTCATTATGAACACTGACGACCTTGAGAAACTTGCTAACACCAGAAACCCACCATCTGTTTGCTCATGATTTTCGGCCGGAGACCTGTCGGTGAATTTCGATCGGCACAATGTTGTGCTCTTTATCACGGACCGAATCTCGAAGGCGGCGGGAGAACGAATAAGTGCCGCCATTTCGGGTCACTGCTGCCGCGCTACTGGTACTCAGCGGTACCAGTTCGGCCGGGACATGATTTATACATGTTAGATAAATATCTATTTTACCCATGCGCAATTTCTCTGTCTAAATGCGTTTACTTTCAAAGCAAAAATAGAGAAACTTACTTTATGGATGCGCCTCGTATTTCAAAACAATGAATTATTTCTTGTCTTCTTGAAGAACAATGAATATTCCAAATTATATTTTGTGATTATTATTATTGTTGTCCTAGAAAACAATTATTTCTTTTCAATGTAAGTTTCCTGTCAAGATATTTTATTATTGCTTGCATGTTTTAGAGATATTTCATTGCCAATGTATTTGATTCCACGTTGGTGAATTTTCTACTCATTGTGTTTAACTTTTTTAATACGTTAAATTGTATACAAAATTAATAATGAATTACATTTGTTATAATGAGTATACAAATGACTGTTGGAATGTACTTTTAGCTTCATATATTGCATTTAATAACATGTCACCTTTCTATTTTCATAATTTTCGTGTAATTTCACATTAATAAAATACATATCGTTTATTAATTCACGCAATTTTTTTTTTGCACAAATTTCACAAAATTCCTACTCTCTGTCTTTTTGTCGGACCTTTTTCTCATATCTTCATGCCTCGTCTATATATGTTCACACTTCTGTTTCAACTTGCACTGAATCACATTGAAATTGAGTAGTAATGGAGATAGTGGTAGTAAAATGTTCAAAACGTGAGTTATCTGGTAGTGTAAGTCCAGTTGCTTTGATCGCTGATTAATCAGGCAATATATGCTTGGAAATGATCATTGAGTCCTTATATTGTCTTTGTCTTTTATATTTTAAAGTATTTACTTATTTCGTCACATTACGTAATAATGTGAACATGGCATTGGCATCAGTTACAAAACGAAACAAGGTTTCTTTCGTAGTTGATAAGGTAACGAAGGCCAATGCAGTAAAAGGCTATTACTTTCTTATTTTCAATACTCTACATTTGCGTACATGAAAATTTTAGCAAATATTAATATATATTGTGGTTACTGCTTAAATATTATGGAAATCCATATAGGTGAAAAGATCTAATATTTCATAATAAAAATGTATTTACACAAAATTCATGTCTCACATTTTGCACTAGTGCATTTTACACGCATGCATGACATGAATTTAGTATTTACTCTAAATGCATGTCATGTATGCGTGTTTTGATGACTGAACTTCGTCAGTGCTTCCTGTCAAATATATAAAGGACAATACATAAAGAAGATATATTCAGAAGAGTTCAAATAATATACAGTAAATTCACATTTACAAAAAATTAAAGAATGCAGTTAAATAAAACAAAACACTTTCCCAAGCAACGCGGTAGTTAAATGTGCAGATTTGCCGGCGCCATACACTAAGAAAGGATGGATGGTGGAGCGCGCAAAGGATGTGCGGGGTGAGAATATTTAATAAAAAGATATGTTTTACATTGGTTTGGTCGTTAAGAAAGGTATTTGAAGTGTTTTGTTCTAATTTTTGAATTTCAAAGTATTCCAACACATTTAACTTTTGCCCTTTGTTTTTAACTTGTAAAATTTTGAAATTGTTGTTGAGGTCAAAAGTATGATTATTTTTTATATGAAGGGAGGCGAAAGTGGACTCGCAATGAAATATTCACTCTTTTAACTTCTTGGAGTGAAATTCAACTCGATTCAAGTGAATTTTCTTCTATCCTTCGAGTCAGAATTAAACCTCGCAAAACGAGTGGAATCCACTCGGTTTGAAATAATTCACTCGACGTTAGACTGGCCGCTTCCTCGATTCAAGTGACTTAGACGACCACTCTTAGAGAGTGAATTTGCACTCAATATTGAGAATTGCCGGCATCTAATTAGAACGAAATAGTTTCTAACCTCTAACGTAAATTGTCAAAATTATAGTTCTGGTCATGGGGAATATACATTAATTTAAAAACAGAAACTATAACCTTGTGGAAGAATTGTGAATTTCAACTGACAATACATAACACAAAAACGATAATTCTTGTATCTTAAATTATCATATGGTGACCTCAGAAACAGCACCGGGATAAATACATACACTATGAAAGTTAGAGGTTCTCGTACTCACTTTGAATAGTTCTCTATCTAAATAAAGCTCGGAAGAGGTCCAGTATGTCTGGACGAAATGGCAACCAATTAAATATGTTTTCTTAATAAATAAAAAATAGCTGTTCTCAATCCACCAGGCCATACTCACCTAATTATGTAAGACAGGATACGTCAGATGTAAATAATTACATTCCATGTCCCATTCAGGTAATTTTGATAGGAATTGGTACCGATAAGCACATGTTTCAATAGTATAATCCATCATTATATTTTTGATCCAACTAGAAAGTATGTGTGTGTGTGTGCATACCCTCTCTAGATGTTTGGCAATTACTTTTATCTTATTATTTACTGCAGTTATTTTATTTCTACACATACTATATATATATATATATATATATATATATATATATATATATATATATATATATACAAATTCTTATAGTGTATACTTTTAAACATAACAAAGAATTAGAAAAATTAATTGATGAAAATGATCATTACTCATAAGTAGGGAGCGGATTTTTTGTCCTAAAAATCTTGGTATATGCTTTTAAAAATATACATTTATTACTTAAAAATTCAGAAACATACACTTAAAATTAATAATATGCAAAGAAAATTAATAATATATCATTTCATGTATAAATCGTTCTTAATAAAATTCAGGAGAAGCATGTTTGAAATGAGAAGATATACTTTTGAGCAAACATATTATAACCTAGCTTACTTCGTTGAAAAAATAATCAAAGGAAATATGCACATTAGTGAAATACATAGTATGTCTTGTTTCATTTTTTTCTATCTGGTTAAAAAAATATGATATAAATAAATATGTCATCTCATATCATCAAGTATTTTCTCATCTCCAAAGAGACCCTTAAACTGTGACAAGTTATTTGTAATGAAGAAACGCTCACAAATAAATAGATTCTATGCCAACATGAAAAGCTTTCCGCCTAAATAAAAAAAACCGGTAACAGCATTGTGTGGTGGCTGTACAGTTTGCGAAAGTTACAGCATTTATTTGAGACATTTTCCTATTTTGTTTATTTACTTTCATTATTTTTAGTTAAAATCTTAATTCGTTCAATATTTAAGTTACCATAGGTTATAATAATATACTCATAATTTTGTTTTTCATTATTTTTCTTTTTTCATAAATATAAAAATGAAAAACTACGTAACAAAACAAAACTTAATGTTTATAAAATACATAAGACACTGTTAAATAAGTTTTATTTACATTGAGCTATAGGGGACAGATTATAAGATAAAAGTTTAAAATGTTGGGAAACTGTAGAGAATATACAGGGCTACAATTTTCACTCAGTCCTCTCTTCTTTTCCGAATACGTACGTAAATACCAAGTATTTTGTATAGTATAGGGAAAGTTACGTAATGCAGCGGAATATAGATTTCAAGATTACGGAAATACACGTTTGGGTTCCCCGATTTCGAAAAAGGGCTTTTTAATCGTCCGCCCGTCTGTCCGTCTGTCCATCTGTCCGTCCGCCCATCTGTCCATCTGTCGTCCATCTGTACGTCTGTCTATTTGTCTGCCCGTCCGTCCGTCTATAAACAACATTAACGCCTAAACTATTCAAAGGATTTTTTCCAAACTGGATGTTCCCGGCCTATCTGGCTCTACTGGAAGATCTGCGATTTTGAATTTTCTTTTTTGATTTTCGCAGGTATTTTACATGAAGCCTTTGGAAGATTTTCAAAATTTTTTCAAAAATGGCTCCAAATTTATTCTTTAAATTTCTGATAAGAATATAGTAAAATACACTTGTAAAGATGGCGCAAGTCATATTTTCATTATTAACTCTGAATTCTCAAAAATTGCAAAGGTTTGAAAATGTTCGATGTCTTAGTTCCTATCATTACAAAATTGAAGATATATTTCTTTCTTTTAAATGAAATTTGTACTTCAATATTACTTGTTTCAATTATGTCCTGAACATCTTTTTGAAAATTTTAGTCGTTTTCGCGCAATATTGCCTAAAATAGAATGTCAATATTTCGCGCAAAACTAAAAAGTAACAAAAACAAGAATTTCTCAAAAACGGTTCCATTTTTTAAAACTTTTGATAGGGCATTTCCCTTTGCGCGGAGTACTCCAGAAAAATTGATTTAAAACCGTCGAAAAACTTGTTTTTTTACTCAAATCGATTTTCAACATAAACAATCTTATCCCGGAGTCACCTTTGCCTATCACATTCCGCTACCGCTGTTCACCTCACTGCCCCAAATGATACAATCGACGACGTTTCTGCGGTTATTTCACGCAGTCTTGCTTGTCTGTTAGCACTGATAACTCTACGCAAACGCCGCTGGTCTCCGTTACTAAGTGAAGGCAGCCAACCCCTGCGCTGTCCGCGGTGAGAGATTGTGCCTGAAATTAGGTATTTCCGCTCACTGGATTTCGAAATATTGCATACGCTAACGATTTCCGAAAAGGAATGTCCCAAGCGTCTAGCTACAACTACCATTTCGCGTTCAAATTCTGGTAATTCCCGTCGTACAACCATAATCGCGTCAGAAACTTTTTCATATGAGTCCCTTAAGTAAAAAATGCCAATGCATCCAATCATATCTTTTGTACGTGATACTACTGCGATCTGTATATTTGCGTATTGCTCTCTCATGAGTTTTGTCATCTCAGTGACAACACCTCACAGACAACGCACTTAGTTGGTTACAAACCTGAGCTATCGCCTCTATTTACGAACACGAAACTGTTGCTCTGTTTCGGCCAATGCAATAACTATATCACACTATATTTTGTTGTCGTTCAATTGAACAATTAATTAGATTGATTATGGCAACCAACTTAAAGCAGTAATACAAAAAATTGCTCTGTTTCAGCAAATTGGGGCATCCATGAAGCTACAGTGCAACAGAAACGAGCGCGGTGGTGAAGCTGCCACTTTCCAGTGCCGGACTTACCTACAAGCATAATCCCTGAGGGACCCCTCTCAGTGTTTGTGTGCGGATTGGGGGTGGAAGAGGGCTCAGTTCAGAAAAAAAGTCATAAAATATTCGATATAGGTTTTTGTCTTGATAATGATCTTGGTAAACCAATAGTTTCCAGTCAAACATTTAAAATTATGTTGTAATATGTAATAAATTTTTAATTTGTCTAATATTAAGTAGTACACATTAACTTTTATAACTGAATGAGTAAATTGATTTTTAGAACTGTATTGTTTCTGTTTACAGACCCCTCTCGTGATAGCCCTACACAGGTACCTGGATGGAATTTTCGGAAACTTTGGTACGTGTTTTGAAAGTTATTTATGACTATAATGTTTAAAATTGGTAATGCCTAATAATTTTCGTTGTCAGTAGATACTAAGAAAATTGAAGATGGGATGCCGAAATCAAATTATATATCCATTTGTAACACTATTTGAAAACTAAAAGGAAATGTAAAAGGAGTATTTATCTTTCTTTCGAGACACTCGCATATTGGCTTTCCTGCTTATTAGTTGCTTTTAGTCGCTTATAGCGGGTGACTTATAGTCGAGAAAATACTGTATATTGGGAAAGAATATTTTTTCGCAGGGGAGCTTCTATATTATTTCGTGTTTGGTGGCCCCAGGAAACGTAAATTCTATCCTAAATGTCCCCCACAAAGCAACTACCAACTAGCGATGCGACATTGCCAGCAAAACATCGAAGTTCAAAATTCAAATATGGATGATAATATAACATCGCCCCAAAACCAACGATTTCTTGAACATCGATATTTTTCAACTGCCTCAGTAACCATCAATGTTTATGTGTGGGGGGGTATTTTGACGCTGGTCATATGTATTAATTTTTAGTTGAGATGTAAATGACAAAATATAGTTAAAAATTATCAGAACAATTAACAAACTTTTTATCAAATCGGTCAATTAAAAATAATACAGAATTCATTTATCGACTAATTAATTATTTTATCGACGAATTAATTTTAATTGCTTATTACTCTTGGTCACATCGGTCTGAAGAATATAAAATTTACGAATATCTCAAAAGTATTACAATTTTTTATAGTGCTGATATTTTTCTCGTTCCAAAATAAAATATCAATCACGTAAAAACATGGTACACATCCCACAACGACGTAAAAATATCAATGTCAAAAAATCATCGGCTTCAAACAATGTAAAATAATCTATCTTTTCACAAAAACTTTAATGTTTTCAAAACATCGACATCGATATCACATCCCCTCATCGTGAAGTCGACCCAACGAGCTCGAATATACTACATAGAGTGGCTGACCCTACGGCTTGAGCGTTCTTGGTGAACGGTCGACGAACTAGAGACAAGCATGGTTTTTGCAGTCAAACCACGAGAGGTACCTCATGGTGGCGGATCGAACTGTTGTACTGAATCTGTTGTTTGTATCAAATCGTATTTCTCTCTTGTTGTCTTTTCGTTTATGTTCAGTCTGTGGATGTCCCTCGTCCAGTGAACATCGTCCCGGAGCGCTCCGAGTTTAGGCGCAGGTAGTTTTCCGCAGGTGGTCAACGGCACAGTGTACAGCACGGGTCCAGTCGTCGCAACGTAAAAGCTTAAAGATAAGTATTGTGTTTTATACTATCGCTTTCCTGGTATTCTCTTTTTGATCGTTTTCTTAATAGTAACTCGTACTTTCAAATCCCTGGTTTGGTACTTTTAATTCCGTAGTTTAATACATTTAGTAATTCTTTCAAATTTATTTCCTTTAACGTGTCTTAGAATTTTCCTCTATTATCTTGTGAATCTTTCCTTTTAAACTCTACTTATACTTATTTAATTCAATTTGGGTAGTTTTTTTTCTCTCTTTATTTTTCACTTGTCAGCATGGCATCGAATACCAGAGGAACTACTAAGAGTAACCAAAACAATCTGCAATTAGAAATAAATTCAATTGTTCAGGAAGTTGTTAAATGCCCTGCCTTCCTCGACTCCTTGGCGGCGGTCCTCACTGGAATGGTCGCCAAGCAGTTAGAGGAGAGCATGAATTTTAACACCGATTTAATAAATAATTTGCGCAGGGAAATTGAAGACAGAGACAGAGAAATTAAAAATCTAAAAGCAGAGCTTGACGCGAGAACAGACCAACTTGAGATGTATACGCGGCGGAATTCCTTGCGGATCTTCGGAGTCAAGGAAAAAGATCATGAAAACCCAGATCAACTTGCGCTTGATGTGGCAAAACAGATAAGTGTCGATTTGAGCCTGAACGACATTGATAGATGTCATAGAGTAGGACCCAAGATCCCAGGAAAAACACGACCGCTCATTGTAAAATTTGTAAGTTACAGGAAGCGTCGTGAAGTCTTTCGGGAGAAAAGACAATTGAAAAATACCGGTGTCACAATACGAGAAGACCTCACAAGATCCCGTCTGGAGGTTCTGAGAGCGGCCATTGATAAATTTGGCCTGCGGAACGTCTGGACGGAAGATGGCACAATAGTCATCAAAGCAGGTAGCAGGAAAGCCCGCGCGCAGACAATTGCCGACTTGCAGGCCATTTCCGCCTAAGTAAGAGCGCTCCCCACCCCTACTCCACAGCTTAACACTCCCTTAGCTTGGAATTTCCAAGGATCCTCTCTTTCCTCCCCACCCCTCTAAGCATCTTTTCTTCCTTCAACTTTTCTCTTCAACCTATCTGAAAGCATGGCCGCCAGCATGAATCCCCTACACCTTTCCTCATTACATGGACAAAGCAACCAACCAATAACACTTACTCATAATACTTACTCCTCCATATCAAAATCTTCATCGCGAACTTTATTTGTAGGTCATGTAAATGCTCAATCGCTATATTGTCATCTTGATGAAGTGCGAGAACTAATTTCAACCCACCGTTTTCATGCTCTCCTTATTAGCGAAACGTGGCTAAAGATGTCGCTTGCTACAACACTTGTCACAATTCCTGGATACCGTTTTCTTAGAAGTGACCGGAACCCACATATCGCATCTCAGGGAGGTGGTGTCGGTATTTACCTTCGCGATGATCTCACTTATAAATATATAACTTCATCAGCAGATAACGTTAATCAGAATAACGAATATCTCTTTATTGAAATTTCCATATTTAACAAAAAATGTGCCCTAGGCGTAGTGTACTGTCCTCCGAAAACAGGGAATATCGAAGCTATCGACAAAGAAATTGCGCTTTGCTCAAGTAAATACGATAACGTAATACTGATGGGCGATTTCAATTGTAATCTTCTGAAATCTACGTCGCATGCCGACAAATTCAAACGTATTTTTGGCGAAATGAATCTTTCTATCTTACCACTAAATGCAACTCACCATACAATCAGTACAGATACTTGGATAGATCATATCGTTGTATCGAATCTTGACAAAGTGAAATTTCATGACCAATCACCAGTTCCTGGAATATCTAAACACGATCTCATATACGTCTCATACAATATGAAATGCCCTAGATATACGCCAACAGTTTTCAAATACCGCGACTTCAAAAGATTCAATCTTGAATTATTTCTCTCTGACGGTATGTCTATACCCTGGCATCTTGTCTCTCAAGAAAGTTCGTTAGATAGAAAAGTAAATACTTTTACTCATCAATTGACGGAACTAATTAATCGACACATACCCGTAAGGAAAGCTCGTGCAACACGTCCGCCGGCACCTTGGATAACAGAGGAAATACGTTGCTTAATGAAACAAAGGGACGCTGCCTTCAAAATTTTTCGAAATTCAAAATGCGAAAACGACAGAATTAAATACAAAAAATTAAGAAATGTTGTTACACAAAAATTGAGAAACGCGAAATGTAAATATTACCACAAAGTTTTGGGTACAAATGGCGACTCGAAACAAGTATGGAAATCTCTACGCACTCTTGGCATAGGCAGATCACGAGCACCGCTTCAAATTGATATACCTCTAGACTCCCTAAACCAACGTTTCGCTAATATGGCTCCCCATTTCGAAAGTTCATTAAAAAGCATGACTCTATCAAACTTACAGTTCCATTCTAGAAATACTCCAGAAGAATTTTTCTTCGCGTGTACAAGTCATATTGACGTCCTTAAAACTATTCAGAGTCTAAAATCAAACGCCTCTGGAGTAGACAATATTAATGCCAAATTACTGAAACTTTGTGCCGAAATAATATATCCCATTGTAACAGATATAATAAATTTTTCTCTCATAAGTGGAACTTATCCGACCTCTTGGAAAACTGCACTTATCCATCCTCTTCCTAAATCAACAAATCCTCCTGAGTACAGACCTATTAGTATTCTACCTACAATATCTAAAGTATTAGAAAAAATTGCACGACATCAAATAACGAACTATTTAGACCGCAAAAATCTCTTAAGTGAACATCAACATGGTTTCCGATCAGGCAGAAGTACAGGAACTGTGCTTTTAAGCTTAATTGAAGAGGCCAGAATCGCCATTGACAACGGTAAATTAACAATACTTATTCTCTTAGATTTCAGTAAAGCATTTGACTCGGTCGATCATGATATCCTGCTAGAGAAAATGAAAGCATTGGGCTTCGCTAAACCCACGATACGGTGGTTCTCACAATATCTTTCAGGTCGTCAACAAGTCGTAGTATCAGGTGAAAACCGATCCAGTGCCATTAGAACCGCCCGGGGTATTGCACAGGGAACAGTTCTAGGACCCTTAGCATTCTTAATTTACGTAAACGACGTAGGACAATGTCTTAAATACTGTCACTATAAAATGTACGCAGATGACCTTCAACTATATGTCAGCGGACATCCGTCGGAGCTTAACTCTTTAGTTCAGAAAATAAATGAGGACCTAAATGCTCTCAATAAATGGACCGCAGCCCTAGGACTTTTATTAAACCCAAATAAGTCCCAAAGCTTACTGATAGGCTCCCGCAACGCCATCAACAAATTAGAGAAAACCCTTCCGTCCATTAGTATAAATGGCTCCCCTCTACCCTGGTGTAACGACGTAAAGAACCTAGGAATGCATTTAGACAGCACTCTCAGCTGGACTACGCATGTAAGTAAGATTTGTCAAAAAGTCTTCAAAGACCTCCACTCCTTAAAACGCGTACGAGAACTACTTCCTATAAACACACGTATGAACCTGATTACGTCACTAATTATGCCCCATTTCGATTACTGTGATTTCTTGCTCACTGACTTAAAAACCAAGCAACAACGGAAGTTGCAAACAGCACAAAACGCATGCATTCGTTTCATATTCGATCTTCGTAAGTACGATCACGTATCTGCGTACTACAGACAGACAAAAATTAGCTCCATTGAAAAAAGAAGAACATTGCATAGCCTCTTGCTTCTCCATAAAATCTTGTACAACGGCCTTCAAACACACATGTCTAAGAACTTCAAAATGCTAACACTAGAGCGATCGCGTTCGGCATTATTGCTGTGCATACCTCGACACAACACTGTGTCATACAGTAAATCTTACACTGTCACAGTAATTCGAAACTGGAAATCACTACCTACACATCTTAAGAGAATTAGCAACTTTAGAAAATTCAAAACTCAACTTGGTGTCTGGATAAAAAACAATGAAATGTAGTTTACACATGTTCTATCCGCAATTTTATCTTAATTACTTTCTGACACAATGACCATGATCCCTTTATTACATATCATCCTCCATGCTAGATCGTTTTTTTCTGTTTTTTTCTGTTTTTTGTTTTGTTTTTCTTTTTTAAGTCATATTTTCGAAAGTATTTCTTCCCACTCCCTTCCTCCTGGCCATCTTCCTCCTTTCCTACTTCAGGATACAGTAAAAGCTAATCCTATTACTGCTGATACAATGTTTAAAATTAGAGAAATTATATAGCTATATCTAAAATACAACTTTGTTACTATAATGTAATAGATTTCTAAATGTAAAATAAGAAAATATTATGTAGAACTACAGCTTACAAATGTTTCTGAAATTATGATGTTTGTCACTTTTATTATTATTTATATTTTTTATTACTATTATTGTTACAAAGAAAATCAGCAGTCACAGTATTATTTTATTGACACTTTCTGTATTTTATACCGTAGGATATCCTTTTGTAAGTGCCTTTACCTAATGATTAATGTGGTAATTTCCCTTATTGTTGATTGAGATTATGCATTGTATATGTCATCAAGAACTACCTGTTGTTATGTAATTGTAAAATTATATGTACTATATTTTCTCTTCTGATCCCCCCGTATCCTTTTCATTATCATTTCTTTCTTATCTCCTCTTGTCCACCTCCATTTGCTTCTCTTCCCCTTTTCTTTTGTTTTTCACTCTCAGCCCTGATATTTCTTCCTTTCAATATTTCGGCCTTAAGCCGCCACCCTGATTGAGGTTTTTTCTGGGTTTACTCAATCGCTTAAGGCGTATGCCGGGATGGTCCCTAGTATTGCATCCCAGACGTAAATGTAAAATAACCCCCCTTTTTTGTTTTTGTTTATTGTTCACAGTTGAGGCTGTCGGGTAATGACAACTGACATTTCTGACGAATTTTGAATTATTGATTGTAAGTGGAATAAGTGGGACCTATCTTATTATATATTTTTTAAGATGTTCCTTACATCATGTCTTTCCATTTTGCAAAATTTCAAGAATAAACAAAAAATGGCAATAAATTCATTTGGCTCATACTGATAAATTAATGTAGTTGGTAGTCACAAATTGATTTTTTTTTCTTCTTCTGCCACACGTCAGGTAATATTAATTACATCTAAATCCTTAAAAGTCAGTTAATATTAATTACATCCGAACGCCTCAACTGTAATTTTTAAAATTGTAAATTAATTAAAGTGGTTAGGCGGAAGAGCAGGCCTTAAGGCCTGAGCCTCGCCACAAATAAAGACAATTTTATTATTATTATTATTATTAT